>CCSG02000001.1:1401880-1459264 GCA_001077455.2 Babesia divergens
TTTCGATGTTCCATTGATTTGCAACTTCTGCTCATATCGTTTGACTTACCCATTTTCGATGAGATACCTGTAGACCAACAGATTTATATCGTCAGATGTCAAATTGATCTTCATTGTGTTTGAGTAGATCTTATTCACCCCTCTTCTCTCGCCTCGAGCTTCACTCCAGCAAAGCAGAGTTACTCATGGCACGCTTCATGGACGTACCACTCATCTATGAGAATATTAGATTTACACAAATCAACATAAACTCTGCTTTGCCCATGAGGCATCACACAATTACAATACGACCAACATATACAGCACCATTCATGGCGGTATAGACGGCGGATTCTTTTTCATTAGATTCGTAGTATTAATCCAATGCTAATGTTAGTGAAGCATACCCTTGTTAATAATATGCTACCTATGATTATTATATATCAGCATTAGTATATCCATAATCATCCTTTCTTTGCATTTGGGTTTTTCGTTTTGTCGTTGATATAATTTGCACTAAAAATGACGGATTCAGACACTAATAAAAGAAGCTTAACGCCTAATTACGGTATGTGCGGTATTTTATGTGTTAATTGTTTTTTTAGATGATGTCGCCCAGGTCAAGCGTCATCTGGTAGACAATTCCCCTGATCATTTTGAGGCCGTTGAGACGTTGCTTGGGAAATCTCGTGTAACAGATGAAGAGTTCAAGATGGTTTTGGCTCACGCAACTTCAGATCAGCGTTTGCGTTTCATTCAACGTCAGATTGGCCACTACTTGTCTAATGAGAATCTTAGCCGTGACAATTTCTACCACCAGAAATTCAAAGAAGATTCCGCCAAAACAGGAATTGAGGTACGAAAAGCTATAGTGTTTCTCAGTGTTGTTTTAGCATGTTTTGGAGTTAAAGTATATTCTTAGTGCTAAGAGGATGTCCGACATTAAAGCCACTTCTGATGATGTAAAGGCCGCGCTGTCCGCTAACCCTTTGGCAGGTATTAGCGTTGAAGAGATTTCAGATACACTCTACGTGAAGAAGAGTGATGGTTTACCGCGTTTTGAAGGTCGTAAACTTTTTGAAAAGAAGAAGAAATTCGGTGAAACTGCAGACACCTATCATGTGGCAGGCCCGATTTTGTTTGTGTCAAACATTCCTGCCGGTGTTAAGGAATGGCAACCTGTAAAGGATGCCTTACAGGAACATGCAAAGGTTTGTTGCACCTTGAAGATGTTAATGTGCTTTAGTTACGTGTTCGCTTCATTTCTCCAATTTCGGACGGAGGAAGTTGCTTCGTTTGGGCATCAAAATCTCCTGAAGGCATCCCTGACGTGAAAGAAATGTCACCATCTCTCGAGGGTAACATTTTGCAAATCAGGCTAATTGAAAATGAGGAGGAATACAAGGGTTTCATTTCAACATTAAAGCCCAGCATTCTGAGTTCCCGAAACAAAGATCTGCAACGCCTTCATTCTGAAATCATGTCATCTCCCCTTGATATCAATGGCTTAGCGATTAGGAATTTCGGTTGTCTGCGCCCTCTTCTGAACCAGGTTCTTGAATCATGTGACCACGGCAGTGCCATTCCCGCTGATTCTCAGGCCGGAATTTTGGTGAGTTAAGCCTTACATGTGATGTTATAATTGTGATTTACAGCTGAAATACGTGATCGATTTCCACCCACGCGCATCTGAGAAGCTGTGCAAGAGTCACCGCTCACTGGTTGGCTTCGAGGTATCGGTGGGAGCGTTCAAGGAAGGTTCCAAGAAAAAGTGCTATTTGGTTGTTACAAAGGATAACACAAGCAACAAGGAGTTCAAGGAGGTGTGTTTATCCCTGTTTATTTCATATGTTCTAAGGACTTTTCCATCAGCAAGTGCCTGGAATGTCTACGTGTGATGGCTCACACAATTCCCAAGTCTCATGAAAAGGTGTTCATCACATCATTGTCGATAGCGAGCCCATGATAACTTATACATGGACATACCTGTATTGTGATTTTAACGTTGGTTTAGATCCTACTGATGTCGCTTGTGTTTCAGCCTGTCTGTTGCTATGGCGACGATGCTCTTATACAGGATTTCATAGTTCCATATAGCCACACACCACCGTTTCTAGTTCTGTAGCACACATATAGTTTGTCTCTGATGCCATTTTCCCTTTTCTGGCGGCGTATGCTGCTGCGATGTCGTGGGACGCAATCGTGTGGATCCCCGTTCTAATCCATGTGTATTATCTTATGATCTCATAGCTAATCATAAATACGTGGGTTTATAGGAATACCGGATGGGCAACGCATCGATACCGCGGGACATGCCCCGTTGTTTGTGTCCCTATCGATGTGTCTAATAGCATCTTAACATACGCGCCATGTTTCTCCGTTTCTACACCAGCTTGAAGGAGGTTTTAAACCATGTCCGGGCTGAAGGATGTACTACGTTCCGTAAAAGGGAGCGATGGCAGTAGCAGGCCAAGGTTTCCCAAGGGAAAGGTAAGGATTCATCTTTGATGTGTCTATACCGTATTGATTTTTCGCACGCATGCGCACTAAAATAAGATCATACACATGGCAGGCTCGTTTTCCTGGGACAATGGCACCTCTGCGTCCTCAGCTACACGGCGACACGGTAGGTTGCATAGTAGCCGTTACTTACTAGCGCAGTACATGATGCGTGTTGAGGTTGAAGATCACATCATCCCGATATGGGAAGAAGGCCAGATTCCTTCTGAGGAGACCGAGCCTGTGGAGGTGCCAGACGCAGATTTGCACTATTCCTACAGCCTAGAGAGCTTCATTAAGCGTGCCTCTATCGCCACGGAGGAAAGTGTATCGTCTTACGATGGGGAGTTCAGCCGCCTTTCTGAGTCGGACCTCGAAGAACATGAGATTCGTGGAGTCTACCTTGATGAAGTTCCCAGCGCGCGGGAGCAACCTGGATTGCTTGACCCTGATTGCCATCCGGTGTACATCGACGGTGTACCTATACATGACGGCTCTCTTACCTGTGTAGATATGTCACCATATGCTGACCAGTTCGAAATCCATGAGTACGAGTGGTAAGCTGCCTTTGGATGCCTGTAGATACTATATTTTCACAGGTTCGTTGGCATCGACTACAACTGTGCGAATCGTTATAACCCGAACCCGGTAGGGACTGGCCGCACCTTGAAAATCCCTTTTGACGCAATAGGAAAGCATGTGTTCTGCCGAGCGCACAGACGGGTTGAGATTCAAACTATTGATAAGCGCGGCACTCACAAGGCGAAGGTGTACGACCCTCACGTGAATATTGCAAAAAATGCCGGATACTTACCCGAACCACAATTTTACGTATGTTGTTACTTGGGCTATGCTATTCATACGCAGGATATATCTAGCTGGTGTATAGTAGGGCCTGTATTTATGAGCGATGAATGGTCATTGGAACTCCTAGAATGCCTCTCCGAGGGGGTATATCGCATAGACGCGTATTTACGCTTTGATGACGACCTCACTCGGGAGATTAGCTCGAAGCCAGTGTCAGGAGACGGCTCAGGGCCCGTTAAGTTGACCATAGACTTCCAGGGTCTCACGTTGAAAGACATGACTAACAATGGCGATGCTAGAAACAGCGTGGCAAATCTACACAAGCTATACAGCGCCAATGTCTTTGGAGGCGCAGATAATTCGGCAACTCTGGGCTTTGAAGACTTTGAGGTCCGTCTGACCATCATCTGTCTAAGAATGTGTAGGTTGAGGAATCCGGATATTCGCCTGACGAATTGCTGCTAAGCATCCACAAACACAAGCACGCGTTGTTTTATATATGTCTGAAGTTTGTAGATCGTTGGCAATGCGTCTTTGTCTCCTATACTCTGTCGACCTTCCGGAGGCAGAAGGTTGGTTACTCATGCTATGCAATAACAGTGCACAGGCTCTGGGCATGGAACCAAGCCATTGGCGTTTTAAACTGGATGGTGCAGATGTATCTAGTATTAGGGACTTCCTTCGCGATCACGTGTTTCACTGACCTTCAGCAGGGTTGACTGCATCTGGGTGCTGGAGCTAGACATAACGGATCGCGCAAGGAGCGCCAGTGCTAAATTCAACCGGCTTATTTTGAAGCCACTAATGGCGCACTACCACATGTGTGTTGGTGCGATGAGTAGGATCGCTTGAGGTGTCCTTACTTCGTAGTGTGTCTAGGGGTGTCTATTTTGGGTTGCTTGCCATGGCTCCTAGGCAGCTCGATATCACGGAGGCCTTTGCGATGGTAGATTCGCCTACCGGGGATACGGAATCCGAGCGAGTCTCTCCCAGGCCACTTTCTACTTACACATCATATGTGCCAAGTAGAGCATCGAGCACGCCTCTGGACATCGAGTCTGATCCATTGCTTTCCCGTCAGGATCGCCATTTGAGTTCTTCAAAGGTATGCCTTAGGTCGGTTTATACTATGCCACCTCCCCAATCTAAGGTGTCGTGGTTTCACTATCTACCTGTGGCATTTGTGCTGCTGAGCTTCACTACTATCTACGGCATCTTCATGTGTTATCATGTCAAGCCTGCCATCAAGAATGACTTTAACCATTTAGGAGTGCTAAGCAACAAGACGGCTGCCACATTATTCTTCACTCATGTGCTGTGTGCCTTGTTCTTGGTCAACTATATCTTATGTGCCTCGGTCGACCCGGGTAGAATTCCGGCCGCTCCCGAGTGGAGCATCTGTGGCAACGATGATAAGACTTCTTTGCCCACACTATGTGAAACCAAGAAATGCGGCGGCCGTCGCGTTTGCAAGTGGTGTTATCAGTACAAACCGGACCGTGCTCACCACTGTCGAGTCTGTGGCCGTTGCGTCTTGAAGATGGACCATCATTGTCCCTGGGTGCACAATTGCATTGGTTGGGGCAACCACAAGTACTTCTTCTTGTGCCTGTTTTACGCAGCAGTACTGTCGTGTGTTATCGCAATTGTTTCCCTCCCTACTGTGAAACACGCAATGCGCAGCCCTCTGGTAGGTTTCTATTGTTTAGACGCCGTAAAAAATTTGTTGTGGCAACGGGACTGTTCACAATTTACATCGTTTGGGTGCTTTATTTACATTTGATTTTCACATGGCACATATTGTTCAGGTGCCTTTCAACGAGTTGATGATGATGCTTGTTGGGGAGGTACTCTCCATCTTCTATTGCATCATCTGCACCTTATTCCTGTGCTTCCACATATGGCTGATGTGCGAGGCATTTACGACCATTGAGTTTTGCGAGAAGCGGACGTCCAGTGCAATGTTGCTTGAGGGCTCCCTGTGGTCTGGCGGCCTGCGTTACAACATATCGTGCGTCCTTGGCCAGAACCCTCTGCTGTGGCTCCTTCCTATTGACGACCGTGTCGGCGATGGACTGCAGTTCATTGCTCACCTTCCTGTGGAGGGGAGCGATGACAACGACGAGGCTCTCTATGATGAGAACTCGGTGTTTCTGAAGATGGCTCGCGAGACTAAACAATTTGAACCAATCTTGGACGTTTGAGCGTTGCTTTCGACAAGCAACCCAACTTATGTATTATAATTTTAATGCTGTGTTTCTTTATGTTTGCTATGTCGTGCCAACAGTCGAACACATTCAGTTCATCCCTCTGAACCGCCAGCATAGGGGAACTCTCGACTATGCGATCATGATTCCCCGAAGAATGTCTTGATCTTCTGGGTAACCGAGTCCTTATCAGGGTCATAGGGCTGCTCCTTGCTGGGTATTTCCAGTATGGCCGGAATAGGCCCTGCGTGAAGGTCTATGACCGGTCTGATTTGCTCAGCTATGTATTGGTTGATGATAATGATTCCACAGTCCTTCCGTTCCACATACTCCTTGAAGGTCTCCTCTATCTCCGGCTTTGTTACCTCTGCCGCAAAATACACATCTGCCATTATCATGTGTAAACCTACTCGGAGTTATGATCTTGTAATTGGTTCGACCGAGACCATCCTTGCTTCCTATTCCTGCAAGCAAGAATCCCACGACCGTGTCCTGCGCCAGTGATGACTCCATGGACATAACTGCTGCATAATTGGACGTACCTCATCGCCAATGATGTAGACTTTCGCCTCCGTTAGCTCCTTCATCCGCTGCATCTTTGCGATTTGCTAGTTCATAAGTTTCATATGCTTGGTTTTGAATGGGTTTTGACTTTGAAATATGCGATACGCGCGTTTAGTCTGTACGCCATGCTTCAGGGCAGCGCATTACACATTAAGAAGGCAGTGATTCACTCTGCCCGTCGTATGATTACTGGCGAAATACCTTCACTGCATCCTGAAATGTATTTTTGCTGATAAAAGTGCCAGGTGTGTAGCAGCTGTACTGGTGGCTGATAACGGTGGTAGGGGAACAAGCCCGGCAAATTGTATAACTAATTTTGTCAGCCGGCGCTGAGCGCAATTTAAATGTTATTACAGTCGCGTGCGGCTATAGCATTTCTGCAATGACCACATAGTGGCAAAAACGTGCAATACAAGTGAATGGCTGGCGTGCTTCCATATAGACCTATATGTTTATACTGCATGCTCGTATTGTCGAATATACATCAACATGAATCTGATGCAAAGCTGCTCTGTAAGTATTCTCAATACCCGGCCTTGATGGGATGTCAACCGCAACAAAAGGCGTGTTGTTATCCAGCTCAGTTCTCTGAGGCGTAATGTCATGGTGACCCTCTGCCAAATCATCATAGCTGGTAATAGACGTATATTTTGTTGCAGTCTTCGGGTTAAGAAGACTGATTAGCTTTTCTGCGGCGAACACCCGTCCTAGCCCGCCAGTGTCCCCCATATGGCCCGGTTGCGGTGAAAAAATGGCCTCACTGTAGTTGCGTTACCTGCCAATGGCGCTTGCGCAGTTTCCAGCGCGGTATATTCACGCACGATCATGCTTCTTTTGTTCATCTACTATGGGCAAATAGTCGAACAATGCATTTATGTATGTAGGCTGTTATCCATGCAGAGTGTATTTCACACCTCTATGATGACAGACGTTCAAGTGAATCAGGCCGTTTCTGCCAGCTGTTCAGAAGTATTAGGGAATGCACAGTAATACTGGCTTACACTATCTATAACAAGGACCGCTACGGATTACCGATGTATGGCGTACCAACATTGACTAATAATTAACAACGCATTCATGCCTTTGAATGGACTTCCCATTTCACCGGCACATACAATATAGTAGGGGCGAATGGATCCTTGGAGTGATGGACATGTTTGTGTTCCGTGATCACTAGCTTTCTTTTGTACACTGGGCAGTCCAGAACTAGACTTTCGTACTCTCCACCCTCTCCACACATGTTAAAACCATATTTATCTCTGATACTGATGAATTCTGGATATAAGGACGTGATTGATCGCCCAAGGTGTTCTTCTTTCAGGCCTGTGGTCAAGTGTATCTCGTCCAACATGCTGATTGATTTCTATAAGAAACCCCAAGGTTAAATAACAATCTGAGCTTACCCATCGAGCATGTCTTGATTATTATGGCATCCATCTTGTTCTCTATCATCTCCTGCAGAAGTTCACTTTGCTCACGCCCCCAAAGCGGCTGCACTGTCTTCAAACCTAGTCGTGTCGCTCTACAAAACAGTTAAAGCATTGAGTTTAGAATTTGCCATCGATAGTATTATGAGCCTCCGCATTTGACGCATGAAGACACGTTTCCATCACTTGCAGAGGAAAACTGGAATGATAGTGCATGCCAGTATAGTCAGACTAACGAACTTACACATTGAGCACACGCTGCAACTGATATTGCGACGCTATGGCGCCTGTGAGGATGCCTTCTATGTCATTCCGACGTGCCTGCGTTATTGATGGGTTGATGCGTATTCGACCGACCAAAGCCTCCTGTACCAAGTGGAACAAATCTTCAACTTCATCTCCTTCCCTTGGTATGTATTCTAATGCATCCGTTGCAACAGGAGAGCCTGTATTGCGGTATTTTGCGGCTTACATTTGCAGCATATTAAAGTAATTGAACCCTGGACCCACCTGTTATTGCCCGTTCGATAAGGGGGAGCTCCAGGCACTCCGCAACGCTGGGCACTATGTTATGGCCCACAGTCTGGTACATGAAGCTATCTAACTCGTGTACATCTCCCTGAAACTTCGGTTTCATGTGCCCTAACATCACCACTTCGTGGCCTTGTCTTTGGGCTGCGATAATGCTGTATATACCATCCTTCCCACCAGATATCAGCGACAATAGCTTCATCTTGCCATGCTTGGTCTAGAATCCAGCGTACTAGTGCACTTCCTAGTTCCTTACAGAATAATACCGCGTAGAAGGGCCTTAATGGTGGCTTCCCGCGCCCTTACGCTCATCCCGTTGTTGCGCGCTTTGATTTGGGTAGACACCAAAATGGGTACACATTCACAGTATAAGACACTTTTATCAGAAAGTTAAATGCCAGACATCGGTTGATTGCCTTATAGCCGCTGGAACCTTCCACATAAGTGACGGTTGCTGCTTAGGTGAACATTGTCACCTACAACAGTACACAGACACACGAATCTATTACTATTCTACCGTGGCATAAGCATCGTACTTACGATAGAATATCGATACCAGATGTCACTGCTTGATCATTGTAACATAAATACAGTAAGATTTTATTGATGCGATGCTGTTTGCCGTAATATGAGCCGTAATCACCAGGACCAACTCAAAGATGTGACAATCCATTGTTCATGCTTCCGCCTCTGTGTCTACTTTAGCCATCTTAGCTTCCCTCTCTTCGCTGTTGATACCGAGGAAGCTCAACACACTGTCGTAAGATATTTGCATTGCTTCCAGCATCATCATTGCCTCCGCTTGATAATCCAGGGGGTCTATGCGCGTCACGTTCAGCTGATAGCGTGTTTCCCCGTTGTACATGTGGCCCTTCAAATACCCTGTGACCTTGAAATCCTGTACAACCGTTACTTAAACCCAGGTTAGACTCACCCTGTGGGTCGCCGTACCGTCGAGGAAAATTTTACGCTGGTCTTCGCTCATTTCATCAAGTTCCTTGGGTGTCTTGCAGAGCATTCTTTCTCCTGATGCAATATATATCTGTTGCCAGCTTTAACCCACCTATATCAGCACTAATCTGCGCATTGATTTTCCCAGTGTAGTCTATAAATGTGCAGTGGAAGAAGTATCGCTGCGATGGAGTTACCACAGCGTCGCCACATGATATGCACTTGAACTTATTGCTGTCCTCGTCCAAGAGCACCTTCTTGGTGCACATGGGGCAGGCGTGATACCACAGTCTAATGTTACCGTCCTTGTTTTTCCAGAAAATTTTGCGCAGCTTAGCATTAAGGACGTAACCCCCCTGTTAAATCTATGCGCTCATTATAATGTTGACTCACTTTTGTTTTTGTTAGCACGTTGGCGATATCTGACGGTTCATAGCTCTCCCTCGCGGCTTGTGTCTGTGGCTTCATTGTTTTGAATACCTCGTTGCTGTTCCTGGCGGATTCGAACCACTCTTTCAGTTGAGATAGCCTGTTCTGATCTTTCACGTTCTCCTCAGTCGCTAGTTTGATGTCGCTGGACGGGATAGTTTGGCAGCTCCTGCCTCCTTGCCATTCCTTGACACTAAGGCCTGCAGCCACAATCACCTTCCCTTCAGCGTCCTCCAGCATTGGAAGAGTTGCAAAGTCCCCCCATAAGATCAACTCCATTTCGTAACCGCTGTCATCCACTATTGTGAGCTTGCGTCTAGAGATCTCCTTTCCCGTCTTTGTTGTGATGCTCGTTGATTGTGTCACGCTGTTGATGATACACAGAATGTCTACAGTCCCTTGGGAAACATTTGGAAGGGATTTAATGTCGCGCAAGGATAACCACTGGTGGTGGCGATCCATCACAATGTCACCCTTGTCCTCCGCAGGCTCGATTGTGCTTTCCTCGTAAAACCGAATTTCATAATTGTGCGGTATTGAGTTGAATTTCTTGTTGGAAAGGTCAACTGCACCTTTTGCGAATGTGTAGACCTGCGATCATAATGTGCTCGAACTGAATGTTTACTCCGAACCTTTCCTTTCTGGAGCACCTCATCCCACTTGATCGCCGCCTTTCCCCAAAACTTGGCCCTGATGGTATCGCCCTGCGAATATAAGTCAAAACACTGCAGTGCTGTACTCACGTGCTTGTCCACGATGTCAACATGCATAATGTGCACGTTATCCCTCAGCTGCCTGAGTGGCGCCTTGTCTATAACTCGGGCCTTGATGGTCCAGTTTGAGGTGTAGGTGGTAATATTCTTGATCGGAAAGTACTCTTCCATCATTTTATTATCTTGTTAACTTCGTCGGGTATACATGTGTGTCCGTCGATGAAGTTAATTAATGCGAAGTAATACAGATGGTTGCCTGGACAGACATGTCTACCGCTACTTTGTGGAAGGTGCCGTGGAGTGAAGATGATTGCAATGCATATGTGGTGAATGCGTGTATACTATGACTTACGCGTTACACTTGCTTCCATGGAGGACAACGTTCTCTCCGTTATGCGCTAAAGCCCTCAGTACCGGCAACCTAGCAGCCACGTGTGTGGTATGAGATATTTGACGATTCAACCACAGTTAAATCCACAGACGGCACGACTATTCGGTCGCATTCACTGTGTCAGCGAAGACCACATCTTCAGTCGTGTCTGCCCTATGCGCGCTCCACGTAGGTGATGTCGGAGAGCACTCTTCTTGGGATACAGGAATACACTACCTATTTCACGGTTAAGCTTTACAGTGACAATGCGTATCCTTGGCGGCATATGCTCCATGCGCCTGCGGGCTGCGTGTGGGAGCGCAGTCAGTGTGTCAAGCGGCTGCGCCATCTCCGGGGCAATTCCTCCTGCAAAGGCTGTATTCCGTGGCCACCGCTACAATCACAGCGTGGCGAGCATATGCTCAAGAGTTTCTACTATATGTGAACCTTTGCGCGTTACTGAGCGCAAGAACGTTCGCCTGGTGAAGAACCACGACGAATTCCACAGCTCTGTTTACTCCCTTCCAGGTGTGTTCTGCGTGCGCAGCCCTCATCCACGAGTTTTAAAGCTGTCCAATAACCCGTAAATGTTATGCTCATGCTCAATATGTTTATATCTCTTTCACAAAGTATATGATCCATTGGCTGCATCCTATTCTTAATCGCTTACAGAACGAGAGACTGCCAAGACCGAAGACCTGATAGTCTCCGTTTTTGTGAGCAAACAGAACACTGCATCGCTATCCGTGCTTGACTGTGTCGACAGGCTCTCTCTGGAGTTCCCTGAAAACACGTTTCTTGTAATAGACGCCGACCAGGTACCGCGAGCGGCATATGACGCCGACCTCCAGCAGTTCCCCGCAGCCTTGTTGTCATTTGGTGGAGACTTGTACCGTAGGTTGATACAGGAGAATGGAGGCTACCCCCCAGACTGGCAAGGAACTCTTCAGTGGGAGCTACCGCCTACAAGCTCCGATGGCAGCCCGTCAGTGGACTGCGTTTTGCCCGGGATGTTTTACAAATCGGTGAAGGATGGAATAGTTTCATTTGGAAATGCCTTCAACGGAAAGGACATATCCAGTATACGGTCGCGTTGTGGTACTCACAGCTACACGCACGGCATCGACACAGACAATTTGAACGTGAAACGTGTGGGATGGCCGACAGAGTAAATCACCCAGTATAAACCTACGTCGTGTAATATAGTGGAATGCTAACGCTCTATGCAATGATTTGCTACTGTGTCGATGCGATGATGAGTTGGGACGTTTGATTCCAAAACGGTTTCTAATAGAGGGACTGCGACGCTAATATGTATTCCATGTCCACTTAACGTCTTAGTAACAAGTTTTAACATGGTACACAGATGTGTTAGTTACATCTGTATTGATTCTCGTGTTATGGTGAAGCTATCTGTCATCCTTTGCAAAGCGATGTGTAAGCCGGGCCGCCTGCCCCTGATCAGTACTGTGAATGTCGTGCCTGTAATCTCGCTAAGACGCGCCGCATATTTAGTTTATGAATTTTTCCATCTCTATAATGAAGTTTTAAGTACATCGACGATCTGCTTGAATCATGGCAAGGTCAGCGCGTCGTCGCAAGCACAAAGCCCAGGTCGTCGAGGAGATCGACCCGGACACACCTCGCATCATTGTTATACGTCGAGGGGCCCTTCGTCAGGAGCTAAGGCAGCTTGTGCGCGACTTGCGGCTTCTATTGTCACCTAACTGTGCAACGAATTTGAACGAAGCTTCGAGACAGAAGATGAAGGACTTCACCGAAGTCAGCGAGGTTTTAAGTCTCACACATATTATTGCTGTAAGCGAGACAGATCGTGGCTGTTACCTTAAGGTTGCCAACTTGCCCAAGGGTCCCACCTTAACCTTTTCCATTGACCTTTTGACCTTGGTGTCTGATATCGCAAAGCACACCTTCAACCCGAAATCTATCGGTGGCACGTGCAACTACTCGCCGTTGGTCGTCTTAAATGGGTTCAATGTCGGCGAAGGATCTAACGGCAATGCGTCGGAAGGGGACCAGACGTCCGCCATGAAAACCGTGGGCACCACTCTGAACAAGTTGTTCAGCCCTATTGACGTCTCAACAACTAAGATGATCAACTGCAAGCGCGTGGTGCTTTTCAACAAGGACCGCGCCTCCGACAATATAGCAATGCGCCACTACCTGATAAACTTAGTGGACTGTAACACATCGGGTGCCGTGCAGGATTTGGTTGACAAGAGGTCACTTAAACGCCTCATAAGTGATAGGAACGCCACGTTCAGTGACTTTATAAATGATGCGGCCACTGGAAATGATGTGACATCATCCTTGCGTGAAGAGTACGTCGAGCTGCACAATGTCGACCCTGGCGACCTTCTCCTACGCCACAAATATGGCCTAAAAAACACAGCTGAGTTTGAGGAAATTAACGAAGGCAACCAAAAAGTGGCTGTGAGGTTAGTTGTTATGGTCTTGTATAATATTTACCCTCCATATCTAAGTCACATTTTATCATCCCTTTGACATTATGTTCAGCCTGACCGAAGCTGGCCCTCGTCTTAATCTACGTCTGATAAAGATACAAGAGGGAGTGTTTTCTGGTTCTGTCAAGTTCCACAAATATGTGCACAAGACTCGTGAGGAAATCGAAAAGCTTGAAGCTGCCTTTAGAGAAAAGCGCCGCCTGGAGCAGGAGGCTGAAGCGAGCAAGAAGGCAAAGGCAAATGAGGATGATGATGATGATGGAGACAAATCCAATAATGCTGAAGACTGCAGTAGCCCCGATAAGGAGCTGTAGTTTTAAGTCCATGCATCTGACGGGTAACTGTACCGTCTCATACGACCAACTTCATGATGGGCTTCTCTAATCCTATTAAAGTGCTAGATGTACACAATCGTATGTATCTTATCTCTTGTACACAGTGAGCAAGCTACGAATGTTATGAACCTCTAACTAATGCCTGTTATCCCCAAGGGCTGCTTATAATTACAATCTGGCTTTGTTCGGAATATTACGATATCTGGCCGTTTCCCTCACAGCGCCACTTTCAGGGCTGCGCAGCCCCCTTGATCTCACGGCTAAGTCTGGCAGCTGCATGGACAGCCACCTTGACCATGGCCTCTTTTCCCCGTTTCATTACTTCAGCGTGTGCCCCATAGTTCCCAATATCCCACTCGAATGGGCAGCCGTCGATAGTGCATATGGCTCCGCACTTGACGTTGTTCAGGCTACACATGGTGAACAGCGTGGCGTTCTCTGTCTCTTCGATGGCAACACCTGCCTTGATCAGGGGGATTCTAGGGTCCTCTCCAAGAATACCTGTGCGGTAGAACAGGTCAGTAGTGTAGGCTATGCCCATATGGGTAGGCACATTCAGCTCCTCGCTGCTGTCTCTAAGCGCCTCTACGACATCGGGGTCCGCCGCCGCTGGGTAGGCAACGTCAACCTCGTTAAGCGAGATTGTATCTCCACGCACGGCGCCGTAGACGATGCAGATGTCGCCTATAACGTGCTCCCTCGGCAAATAGGTGCCGGAAGTTCCACTGCGAATGATGCACTTGACACCCAGCTCGATGAGCTCCCTGATCAGGACAGCGGTGGGCTGTGATCCGACACCGTGGCATGCAATGAGCAACATTTCGCCATCCACCTCAATTTCTGCAGCCTTCCAGCACAAGTACTGGCCAAATTCCCTGTAATGGGTTGCGTGTTCCTTGAACATCATGAAGCGTCCCATGTCACCGCAGATCAGGGCCACGCTGTGTACCCTATCCTTGGGTATACATGTACGGTTGAGGATCACGCCAGATTTTCCCGCCATATTATATATTATCTCCTCGATTTGGCCGACCTTCAGGTATGAAATACTTATATAACCTCTAGCGCCATGGGGTATTTTTAGTATGTACTAGAGGTGCTCAAATATCACCACCAACACAAACCTGTGCACAAAACATAAACCGAAGCATTGCGGTAGCTGAAACATAAAGGAAGGTCGCATGATTCCATCCATGCTTGTCTCTTCCCCTAGGCGCTCATCCTAATTAGTATCCCAGCTTCCATGTATCGCATTCGCACTTGCAAATTGCGATGTTGATGCATATACTATTTTGATTGTGTGTTATTCGCAAGTCTAAAGCCTGTCAAAGAAACGAGAAGTTACAACGTTGACGTGTGCTACTGCAGCTAGCAAGTACTAGCATATTATCGGA
The DNA here is from genome assembly GCA_001077455.2 of Babesia divergens. Lineage (NCBI taxonomy): Eukaryota > Apicomplexa > Aconoidasida > Piroplasmida > Babesiidae > Babesia > Babesia divergens. The sequence goes on from CCSG02000001.1 coordinate 1,416,573, forward strand.
TCCTATACAACCTTTTTAAGCTGAATCCTACAGGAAAAGGGACTTTAACTCAACATCTACTCGTGCCTCACATCAAAAACCGTTGTAGTCTCATCCGGTAGCCTCTCTTATCCATCATCTTTGTGCCCCTCAAGACGATACACCATATCAACCTTTGTTGGATTAGCGAGCTGCCCTCTGTGACCATATATCCGATTTATTTGATGGTATCTTGGTGTCAAGATCATTGAATGCGCTCTATGCCGTACGTAGTAGTGAAACTATTCTTTCGGACCCTTTGAGCAGCTTTACTGCAGAGTGCTTGCTGGTTCGGGATTTTCTCGTCATTAAGTTCACAGGAGGGTGCTAGATCATTGGAAAGCTAGACTCTTACACAATCCCGGTTGCCCGTGAGCTTTTCCTGCACAATAATCAGCAGCTCATCCCCTTCATCTACACGTACTTCTCTAAGACCAGTCCGGTAAACCATGGCAAAGTCTACAACGTGCCCAGCTGGGATTATGAATAAGATCGGTGTCCGTTTGGACCGCATTCATCCCGTAGCTGTTATTGTAGGTGACCCGAAATGGCTTGACTTGTTGGAATCCCTGGCGACTCGTCACGAGTACTTCAGTCAGTACAAGGCCATGCGTTCCATGGAGTTGGAATACGATGGGCAGACGTTTTTCGGGGTCAGCTTTGGTTTCGGTACCACCAGCTTGAGCCGTGTCGTCAACGAATTGGGAATTTTCGGCGTGCGCTGCATATTACTAATCACCAACTCGGTCAGTCTAGTACCTGGTCGTGTGGCCCCCACAGAGATGTGCATTACCTATGCCTCCTGCCGCGGGGAACTCACCTCTGCCGTTGAGGTTGATATGAGCTACCCGGCCGTTGCCCATCCGGATGCCGTGCGGGCACTGCGCCGCTCAGCGAAAGAACTTGGAATGAAAGTCCGCCTCACCCGTTCATATACGTGCGACAACGCCTACGGAACCAAGATACAACGTGCCCATACACTGCGTGATGAGATGCTCCAGACCAGTTTCGAGCTGCAAGATCACGAGGCATCCGCATTTTTGGTGGAATGCGGTATCCGTAAGCTTGTCGCAGGAGTAATTACCTGCAACGAAACCGAACCCTGCAACTTCGACCAGGAAACCGGTGCTGTCATTGAGCCGCAAAACTTCGCGGAGGCACGACTCAATACTATGCGCATAGCACTCAGTGCCGCCGCCAAGCTAGTTATTGACTACGACTTCACGGAACAATCTTAGATATGCACCTGCTACGACAAAAGCCGTATCCCTATAAGCGGTACTTGCAGTATCACCCGGCAGCGCGGACCCCAGCACTTCAGCCGGGCCGGCAAACTGTTGCGTAATATCAATGTGAATACAAACTAGCACATGTATAGCTCGTGGTCACTTTCCTTTGAGTGCTTGGATAGATGTCTATCAGCTACATTATACAATAATGCATGGCAGTGATCACCACCGTGGCCCTGGAGTCTGCGCTCAACACCCTTCTTTACGGTTGGCGCATGAGCAAACTCTCCAAGTATTCCCTTACTATGAGAGTGATGACGATATGCGGGGCCACCCTCATATAGTAAGCGCCGTATGACCCGTAGAAGCGCCTGATTCCCCCCTCCCTGTAGCTCCTCACAAAGCAGTCCCTGACGCCAGAGTACTGCGGAACGCCGTTATTCTGCTTCTGCAAACAAGTTTTCACGTAATCGAATGGCAGGCTCGTGGCAGTCGCAAATAAGGCGCTGAGTCCGCTGCTGATAATGGCAACGGCCCACGTGTTGCCGATGTATGGCTTCAACAACTCCTTCGACTGGTCATAGGTAGAAAGCATCGAAACATTTAGTGCCATTGCCCTGATGATGGTCGGAGATGCTCCCTTCCACAAACTCGTGACCCCTTCTTCCCTCGAGATGCGAACTATGGTGCTGAAAATCCCGCCATAGTTCTTGCGCTGATCCAGCGGCAATGAGTGGTCGGACTGCATTCGCACCAGCGCGAGATCCGCTGGGTTCCCGATAAATGCTCCAACAGCGCCTGCAAACAACCCTGCCAGGCACTTTTGGTAGAAGGGTAGAGTCTGAATGCCCTGCTGTTGCTTGAGGGAGTCGCCAAGGGTGCGAAACAGCCCTAGCCTCGTGGTTGTATACAATAACTGACGCATACAGGCGGCGTCTAGCCCCTTGTACATCTTACGTATACCTTCAGTTTTGACCATGTGCCTGAAAAGAGCGATCGGCGAGGGTTGGATCTGCCCAGCGGCGGCGGCAAGTTGTATACGGACTTTGACCATGTCTATTGGCTGTATACACATCGTAGCTACACAGCCGGATGTGCCTCCTATTATGAACGGTAGGCATGGTTTTACAATCGGCCGTACGGCCGGAGGCAAAAACTCTAGGCTAGAGCAATCCATGCTGTTGTTTTCCACAACCAAGAAAATTGCACCCCAAGCTTTCCAACAATTATACTAAAACGCTATGCGTAGGACTTCTATGCCGATATAACAGGACGCCTTGAGGACTGTGTGACCACGGTCCCAGGTGTGTCTTCTGAAAACAGGGATTCCTTTGTGGAAGAGCAGCGTCCCCATAGATCGAAAAGATTGCAGCAGACAACAACAAAATATACGGGAATGGTGCTACAAAGTCGTATAGATACTAGTCAATCGACTGTCAACGTATTTCACTTTTTATTATGTGCTATAATATATGGGTGTGCGTCTCGATCAAACTTTTCCGAGATATCGCTAAAGGCAGAAACAACGTAAACATCTACACTCCGCTTACATTTCGCATTCTCTTTGTTGAATGGGACAAAGAATACGAGATGGCGATACGCTATAACGTGATAATGTTGCACATACGCCACAGCTGGCCGCTGGAGAATTAGAAAAAAATGAGACCAGTACTTGGTTTGTCACAGGACACAAAGAATAAGATGTTTACATATGTCCATAACACATGTGTTTAAATATTTTTCAAGTTGCGTGCGCATATTCCTCGCTGGGGCATCACCTGTGTTCATGGCGCCTCGCACGCCATTTATGGTAGAATGCTATCCTGGCAGCCGAAGTTGTTCATTTATTATACGAAGTCACGTCGTGATAAAATTAAGGAGGGCCCACTAGGTTTAACACATCTAGGTACGTTTCTTTGGCTGTCTAATTTGGCCTTATACACCGCCATCCAATCCATCGGACAATATAGCAGATTACTCATGCCGTCCACCGTTGTATGTTTTATACGTCTGCTGTTGTAAACGACCACCAGCTTCACACCATATATTTACGGGTCTTAATCTCGTGGAAATATGGTGGCTCTTTCTGGGACTCTTCCTTTGTGAAGATCTTGACGTGATAACTTATGTGTGTGGGCTGGGACGGTTATATATTGAGAGCACTCTTCTAGTATATGTGTGTACGCTGTGCTGTGGAATTTTCTCTGTGATCCTCGGTGACTTTCCATGATCGGTGTTATCACAATTGTCTATGGTTGTTATCATTATATAATCTTGCCTTAGGGTGTGGGATCTTCAGCTAATCACCGAAGCAAACCGGCGTGTCTGAAGTTTAGAAAGGCCGTTGCAATTCAGCTCTACCACTGAGACCATAGGATTCTTTTAAATTGTTGTGATCAACGATCGCATATACCGAGTGTTGGTGAACTGGGTTTACTGATTGAGACATCTAGCATTGCATTGTGTGCGGTTGTCGTCTGGGATCCTTTGGATGAATTTGTTCTTTTGGTCCGGTGTGCCATTGGTGTATAATCACACCCCGACACAACGCCTCAGCTCTGTATGCGGACATTGTTTCGCTGGCGGATGATATACTTGCTATATTATTGCCTCTAAGTGTTGCAAACATTCTATAAGGGGTAAATTGTGGACTTTGCTGGGGGATTTGGTTTTCAACATTTTAAATACCGAAACCAGTATCATCCGTTACGATGGATGCAGAGAAACATGGCACGAATATGTTCCTGGTGCATGGAAAGAGTGGATTGTTCATCAACAGTTGTGTGCCAAACAAATTAGATGAGTCCACTACGGATTTGACAAAACTGCGTGACGAGAACAATCCTGATGTTGTAAACAAGTTTTCATGCGCACCTGTGTGGTCATTGAACCGCCCGGTTCGCCATTACCTGCGATCACCCATTAACAACGTGGCTATCGTTGATGACCGCCTTGGTCTTTCCATTCTCCATGTAAACACAGAATGCAGTTCCGAACCTACCTTCGATACCCTTAGAGGCGTTGGGAAGTTCCGTAACCTCTACACTCCAATTGGCTGCAAGAATATCAAACACCTACAATGGTCCAATAATGGCGTATACTTGGTAATATACTTCAATCTTAGCAACTATTCGAAGGAGACTGGCATATCGTTGGACGACAACCTCCACATTTGGGACATCTCGCAGAAGACAATTGTGGGCACTTTCAGCACGCGGCGCCTCTCGCCTGACCAATGGCCAATTATAAAGTGGATAGGAAACACCGACAGGTTTGCCTTCTGCTATGCTCAGCAGGTGTCTATATACGAAATCGTCTCTGCCGAATCCACACCCCTCAAGAGCACACGTCTACTGCTTTCCATCCCGATCCGTCGCGTCTTCTCTGTCGAAGTTTGTGAAGGATGTTGCATAACAGTGCCAGGTGGTAAAAGTGCCGTTTTCGATAACGGGGTCACAGGTAATGCCTACAATGGTGTTGTAGATTCCTGTGAACCTAATGATGCGAACAACGAACGTATCGCCTCGTTGGGTAAAGATAAATGGATCTCACTCGCAGCATATACCAAGGCTGATATCACCACCCATTTGACGGGGAATCTGCGCATCTCAACGATAACTTCTGTGGGAAATGAATTGGTAGAGGTGTCGTGCCACGATCATGAGCTGAGGTCTGAGGACTCAGCGGAGATGCTCTGGTCACCCTCTGGAAGGTATCTATTGGTGCTCGGCCAGTCTACCGTGGACCTTGCCGGTGAGAGGTATGGATCAACGTCAAACTGCCTCTTGTTCCGTTCTGATGGCTCCTTGGTCTGCCGTGTCAACGCACAGACCACTCACGATGCTCGCTGGTCGCCGACACGGGACGAGTTCATAGTCATGGAGGGAAACATGCCGTGTGATATCACACTCTACGATGCAAACTGCACACGTTTGTTCGAGTTCCCCAAAGCATATCGAAACACGATAAAGTGGAATCCGTTGGGTAACATGGTTGCGCTCTGTGGTTTTGGGAACTTGGCAGGGGAAATCTGCTTTTGGTATCGCAAGGACTCTTACGATTACGAACAGATTGTGCATTTTAAGGAGCCGTGTACTGTGATCTCTGAGTGGTCTCCCGATTCACGGTTCTTCATGACTGCATCCACCTTTCCCCGTATGAAGGTGGACAATTTTTTGAAAGTATTTAATCACGAAGGTGACCTTCTGGAGCACCAGAAGTTTGAAGAGTGCTATGGTGTCTGCTGGATGGATACTCCCACAGTTGGCCAAGGGTTCCTTCGTCCTCATGTCCGCAAGAGTGCCCAACGAAAAGCCATATACAGGCCGAAAATATTAGGTAAAGATGAAACACACAAGAGGCCAATGGATAATGCAACTACGCTGCAGAGCGGGTTAGGAGGTCCAACCAATACGACACGAACTCAATCAGGTCTTCCACATTCCAAACCCCCTGGTAGCATGACCATACATACAGACAGCAACAGTGATTCCTCCTCATGGCACTCTCTGACGTCAGCTCGAACGTCTCCCAAGAGTACAATTCCACTGAGCAACTCGCGAGTCCCTCGTGACACACGTTACAAAGGCTCCCTCTTTTCAAACGATCACGGTGACAAGAATGACCCGTCCGTCGATTTGCTACATGCATTTAAACATGTGTTCGCTATATCACAGACAGGTGAAGCTTCACATCACATGCAATATGACGGTGTCAACCGGACCCAGGATTCTCGCCGTGATGACGAGAATGGTAGGATGGACAACGTTGCGATGCCTGATAAAAGGGGTGGGCATTACTCCCGTGGCCCCGGTGCCACTGCTAACGTTCAAGAGAACGCGGCGAAAAGCTTGTCGATGCTAATGCGCATCAAAAACCAATTGCATTGTGAAAAGTCAAAGCCATTGCAACAATCGATACTAGATGAGGTTCAACTTCTCAAGCTACTCCTGGAAGCCAAGAATCGTTCTATAAACCGAACGCAGGCAGAGTGATGCGGGTGCCGAGTGTAATATTACTTCATTGTGCACCTGCCTCGTTGACACCGCGTCCGGTGGTGTAGGCTGCCCGGCGCCATATAATATGCAGTGCATATATGTAAACACATATGAATGGTAGTTTCTTATATAGAGGGTTGTATGTCACATTCACTCGTGTCTTCTTGCATTTTGTCTGCCTGCCTTCGCGCTTGCTCAAGTATGTCTAGGCGGTCGCGCTAGCGCCTCCGTCGTTCCGCTGACTTGCAGACGATTTGCGGCTTAACTCGTGTCTTTAATAGAGATGGGCGTCAGATGATCAACATACGATTGTGTAGTTGCTTGTTAGTGGCCATATCTGTGGCATCCTTCCAGTCCTCCCCGAGACCGCGAGGATGTGCTGCCTTCAAGTCACCATCACGGCTTTTTATGACTGAAAACTCTAGAATCAGTCGAGGTGTAGTGTATGGGAAACCTGAGACAGCTGATAACGTAGCGCTTCACACCGTCAGGGGTGGCCAATATTTCCTGCCGGCTGAGCAGCTAGAGCAACGTCACCTCCAACATGAGGTTGGTTCTATAGTAAAAACGCATATGGCGCCATCTACCACCTATATACAACGATCTGATGCACTTTCAGTGGTCTTCCGTCTCGCATGCATACGGGTTTTCAGAGTACTCCTTAGGAGTACTGGCGTACGCAGAACTCTTCAAAAGCAACCATGATGTCACTGTAAGTGATAGAAGGAACTTCAGTATACATGTAGCCGCAGAATAAGGAGCATCGCAATGAACTATACTCTTTCTCCGACAGGAAGGGTCGTCGTTTGGCGCTTCGCGGTGACGTCACTCCACAGTTCATGGCAATGCTGCGATCGCACAGAGAAGGCTCGTCTGATTGTGTTTTAAAGGCTTCCCTCTCCCCGCCGCAACTGTCGAAGTGGTTCACTGTGGCTGACTGCTGGCGTTACGAGCGACCGGGACACTGTCGGCGGCGCAACCACCTTCAGTGGACATGTGACATCGTCGGTATTCCTGGGGAAGCTGCGGAAGTTGAACTGCTAACAATGCTGGTTACATTCTTCAGAAAGGTAAGTGACCAATTGAAGGTGCAATCATTGGCATACAGTACGACCTCAGCAGTGATGATGTGGCAATACACCTTAACCACCGTCAATCTACTGCTGCCCTTATGAATCTGCTGGGAAAACCAGCAGACGACAGCCAATGGATGTACGAATTCATGAAGGTGATGGATAAATATCGCAAGATCTCCAAGGAAGAGTTCACGGACAGCCTTTCGGTGTTGGGATTCACTCCAGCCGAGAGTGAAAGGTTATCTGACATCATTTCTGGTTGTACCACCATCGCTGACCTCGAGAAGGTGTTTTCACCAAATGCGGCGTTTGTGGATAACCTCAGGTAAGCAGCTTGTAAGAAGCCTACTATGCATGCGCAGAAACATAGTCGCTGGTCTTAAGTATGCAAAATCTCATGATTGGGTGACTATCGATTTGAGTATTGTGAGAGGCAATGACTACTATACTGGTGTAGTCTTCGAGTGTTTTGACCGTCATAATCACATGCGACGCGCCATCGCTGGTGGAGGTCGCTACGACAACTATTTCGGTCCATCGGGTACGACCGACAGGCAGCTGTCGTATGCCGTAGGCTTTGGTATGGGTAATGTTGCCATCGTTGAGCTCTTAAGAGACAGGTTGGTTGCATACGCATCTCCTGGATTGACTTTCTGTAGGGGTATTAAGGAACAAGGGGCCTACGCCGATGTGGTAGTGTTTACCCCTGCCTCCGATGGCGATCGTCCCGGCCTCCCATATATGCAGAGTTTGTACACTATGATTGATAGGTTGCGCCAGCGGGGATTGAAGGTATACCAGTACTACAAAACTCCAAAGTGGCAAAAGGCACTGGAGTTCGCAGAAAAAGCCGGTGCCGGTTCTTTCGTTCATCCACACGTCGATGCCACTACCGGCAAACTTACTTATCAGGTGCACGATATACGTTCCAAGAAAAAGGTATGTTCGTTCACCTTGACTATGCTTTTATCGTGATAAAGGTGACGGTGCCAGGCGAAGATGCGGACAAGGTGGTTGAATTTGCCTGCACACCTACGGATGCCGATACCTAATGATCATGCTTCTAGTCCAGGAATGTGTTCCACCGCGTATAGATCTGTGGGAACAGCCGTAGCAACAGATGGACATATGGTTTACGTAATACAGTTTTTAAAGTTCGTTGTTCTCATCAGTGCTCTCTTCTGTGAACTTGTCACATGCTTCCTGATGTTTGTCCTTCATCTCCCACCATATCTGCTGATTCGGGATCTTCTCGTTTCGCTTCGTTAACCTGTTCCACACAGCTGGCCGCGCCTTGGTCAAAGTTATGGTGAACCTTCCCATTGATACGGGTGTTACTCTAGTCTCCTTTGAGATCACGTCATCGTACAGCTCCAGCACCAGTTGGTATACCTTGAGTTTGTCGGACTGGGTGCCCGTGCTGGAATACTTGAGCATGTTGCCATCAACATCCAGGGATTCGTTTGTGACGACGAGCGCACCTATTTGTTTGTCTGTTATACGCCTTTATAAAACAAACCTGGACTGCTCCAACGATTGGAAAATTTCACGGCGAGAAACACCTCGGTGGGCGATTCTGCCCACTGGAAGGCAACGTTTACGACATCAGGCTCATCGTAATGCTTGTTAAGTAGCTGAAGGAGTGCAGAGGACTCTCGATTAACCTTATCTATCGTAGATCTAACTTTATAGGAGAGGTCGATGCCTGCGGTCATGTCACCCTCATCAGTATCTACGTACCTTCTTGGTGCGATTGGACAACAATTCGCTTTGCCAACTCCCACCATCCATTTAAAATACACCTTTCAACGTCCCTAGTAGCCATATTGCCCGAAATGCGACTCAATGAACCTACGTTTCATTGGGAACGTATTTTGCCCTAGTGGAAGACACCAGCTCTTCCATGTCTTTGTATTGTACCGCTTTGCAGTTAAAGCAGGACGCATCAGCGGTTGATTGAAAGAGAGCCGCGCAGATTGCGGCGTATAACGCCGTTATGACCTTCATATCCCCTGATATGTTAGCGCCTTAGACGTGCGTGTATCGATGTCTTCTGTCGCATCCAATGGTCGTAGCAACATGACGCTGTAACCATGCGCTAGAGTCATATCTGCTAAAGAATCTAGCCGCAGTGGTTAGTACTCGTGGTAGCACTCAGTTGAACGTGGCTTGTACCCTCTGCTCAACACACAGCTTACACATCGACATGTAAAGGGGTCCAATTTCTCTGTTAAATACATAAGGAACATGCAACCGCGTCACTTGCAAGATGTGTGGTAAAGCGGAAACGGTATTCAGGACAGCAGCCGGATCCTGACGGGTGTCTAATGGTGTTGCATTATGTCTCCGGCTCCGGTACCAAACAGGCCGTTTGACGTCACTTTTGTAGTTGTATAGCTAACTTGGCGCAAGGCAATATTCAAACGGTGCTGTCTATGCCTCTGTTAGTGCGTTTATCTGGCGCTCTTACAACGGCAAACCAGAAGCTGTGAATGGCGACAGGATTGTGCGATATGCGATCAATAGTATTAGAAATGCCATCTAGCTGTTGTCTGCATTGGTGGAAACTTGCTTAAGACGGTCTCGCAGCTCCTTCAGTGATAGCTTCTCGGTGGCAACATGTGACTGATGGGTTGCGGCGGCTTGCCTACTAGGCCTAGTGTGCTCCACTACAGTCTCATCCGATAACAGGGTTATCTCATATTCGTTCTCCGTGTGCTCTACAGGCTCATCGTTTATCTGACTGTCCGCCAATGCTGCATCCGCCGCCACTTTGGCGCGTTCCGCTTCCTTGTCGTCCTGCCTCTGGATGCAGGCCTTCTCCGTGCACTCCGGATTGCAACCGATTAAATAGGACGGAAAGAAGTCTTGCAAGGAGTTGTAGGTTAGGACCTTGGTAACCGTCCCGAAACCTAGGAGGTACTTCAGCGCATTGTGCGCCAGTAACCCTGCCACAACGCCCATAGTCGTAGGCAGGCTGGCCGTGCATACGTCAGGGCGCTTAATAGTGCTCTCGTCACCTTTCATCGCCACAATATACGGGGGAGCACACAAAAAGCAACCCGTTATGCCGGGGATACACGTCTGTATCTGGCCACTCGTGGCATTCTCGGCCACACCCGAATTCATCCATATCTGATCTGCCTGGCAACACGCTTTGTTGATTGTAACTCTTGCGGCATAATTATCCACGCACGACAGCACTAGATCAACCTTTCCTCCCCCTAATCCACCGTTGCAGATACGCTCGTAAAACGTAGTGTAGTCCTTGCATATATTGCCGTCTACGGCATCTACTTGAACCTGGGGATTTATTTTGTTCAGAGTTTCCTTGGCAGCCTACAGTCGTATGGCACATGTGGTTGCTAAGAACTCCTACCTCTACTTTGGATTGCCCTACTTGGTCGGGAGTGTAAAAGAGCCTATTCATGTTGGCCAGCTCCACATGGTCATAGTCGAACAGGATGAGCTTCCCAATTCCACAGCGTGCCAACATTTCAGCCACAACTGCTCCGACGCCACCTACCCCAACAACTATCACAGTGGAGCGATACACGCGGCTGTAGTCCTTTACAACACCCATGCGCTCAAGAGCCTTTAACCGCGAGGCTGGGTCATCCTTCTGCGACGACATCCTGAGGGGAATTCTAAATGCACACGCTCAACAGCAAGCCAATCTTCAGATCGTATCACCGCAAATTGTTCTATCGTATGTACGCGATCCAATTCTACGGCACAACCGAGCCAATGTTGCACCGATGTCGTAAAGAAACTGAGAGGTATGCCAAACAACACCGGCCCCGTGAAAGGTCTTCTTCAGAATTTAAAACCCTTTCATTAATACAAGATGGTTAAATAGGTGTGTTCTATGTGTCTACTGTGTAGTGTGTCCCCCTTGATGTGTGGAGCTACCACGGTCCTATAATTCCGGAGGAAAACCAAAAGTGGTAAAAGAACCTATCATGTGATTATTTGGTATATTAGTTAATGTTTAGGATTGCTTCGTGGTAGTGTAGCACCTTCGTCATATAGACACCGCAGTTCTATCGGATGCGTTGTTGGTTACCGTGGTGTGAATATCCAGAGATTAACTACTAATTTGCATATCTTGGATATTTAGATGTGATAGATAAAGGATTTGGTCTATCTCATGTTTCGGGTGTCCGTGTCACCTCTACACATCAGCATTGGACAGTGATGGGATCCTGTCTTGGTACGCAAATGAAGGATTCTATGCTATTGTAGCTAGTCATATCATCTACAACTCTGGTGATCATACTTTAGGACTTATCCAGCCCATCTGGAATACGGAGAAAGATGCCGTGCCGCATTGCGCAACATCAAGGTTTTAGGTGCAGCATGCACTCTCATACAATTGGCTGGTATACCAGCTCGTTGCAAGGCCATACATATCACCAAATGAGGCCATATGTTTGTCATAGAGGCTATTGTTTGGCTTCAATTGCCAATGGTTGCCGTACATACGTGTCACGAGGCTCCAGGAATGGACCGTACTTAGATGGAGCTAGAAGTGCGCAGCATCATAGGTCTACGATTGCTTATCCCGCCAATTCTGGGGATTTGCGTGCATCCACGATCCAGAGCATGCGTTTCTTGACTACAGCCCGCTCCGATACAGCGTCCAAAAGTTCCGTTGATGGAGGCACTGCGTTCGATGTGAAGGGCAAAATTACCGTATCTAACCCCGTAGTTGAGCTACAGGGTGATGGTGTAAGCCGAACAATTTGGGAAATGGTGAAAAGCAAAATGATCCAACCGTATCTGAATCTGTCCTTCAACACTTATGACCTATCGGTGTCCAAATTCCAAAAGAACAGCAACACCACACTGAACGACATTGTGAATGACCTCAAGTCCTGTAACGTTGCGTTGAAGTGTTCTACCTTAGATCCTAGGTTGTCGGAGGCAGCAAATAATGATGATTTAGGTACCTGCAGCCACAGCAGCGTCGCACTGCGAAATCACCTGCTGGGTGCACTTTTTGTCGAACCTATCATAATCGATAACGTACCCCGCCTGATACGTAACTGGAAGAAACCTATTATAGTGAGCCATCATGTATTTGGTGACCAATACCGTGACAAGGGGCTCATGGTGCCTGGGGCTGGTACTGTGGATCTCGTATTTACACCCAAGGAACCCAATGCTCCGAAATCTCGACGGCTTGTGAGCGAATTCGAAGAGGGTGATAGGGGCCTGTGCCTAGGTATGTACGCCAGTCAAAAGAGCATAACATCATTTGCGCGCTGCTGTTTCCGATACTGCATTCTGCACAGACTCCCTCTATATCTGAGCGTAAAAAATGCAAAGATGTGGACATACGATGGAGCATTCAAGAGTACATTCGACACGATATATGAGGAATTTAAGGCCGAATTTGAACGGCTGGGTCTCTGGTACGAGACACGGAAGTTCGACAGAATGGTATCGCAGGTTCTCAGGTCTGAGGGTGGCTTCTTGTGGGCATGCAAGAACTACGACGGGGATGTAAATGCAGACCTCGTAAGTGCAGGATTCGGCTCAAGGTGGCTCACCACGTACACGTATCTATCGCAAGACCACCATATGTGTATCGTGGAACCGGGACACGGGCCAATATGCGGTGCAGACAAGGAGTCTCCCTCTGGAGACATTATAACAGCCAACCCCCTTGCTATCATATTCACATGGACTCGCAGCCTCAAACTCAGGTATAGTTTTTGGTGAAATATGTAATCACCTACTCACAGGGCCAAACTAGACGGCAACAGCCGGCTGGAACAATTCTGCCTTGACCTGGAAGCCGCATCAATAGAGACAGTGGAATCGGGCATATACACCAAGGACCTGTTGAAGTTCGTAGAAAACGGGAAAACACCGGAATCAGGTGTGGACTATCTATGCACTGAGGACTTTCTGGATGTGATACTCAAGAATTTAAAGGTTAAGTTAGTGACCTTCCAGACGCCGCAGCGATTCGATGCTGCAACCAAGCCTCTTTCCGACCTGATGTACTAAGTGCTGCAGAATGAGAGATTTGTTAATGCAGAGTTATCTAGGGATTGATGGCGGCGCCGAGTTAAGGTAGCCATCGTTTAGCAGGAACTCCTCGAGAGTCCGCTCAGACATCATTGAGAACATATGAGGATCCTGCCCAAATGTAGTGGGTCGAACCTTCGGCTGCGGCGCAGGCTCATAGTATTGCGGCTCGTATTTGAACGTCTGCTGCGTTGGTGGATGAGGCCGATAAACTGGCTGTGAAGGCCGTTGTTTCATGTTTGCACGCGGAGCACCTTTAGCGCTCTGGGTGCGGTTTCGGGTGCATTTCTCGATTTCCTCGATGTAGTCGATGCGCTGAGTCATGCCCGTTGGAACTGCTGGGTGATTGTTCGCCGCGTAGTAGTATGACCGCGCAGCATCGTAGCTGGGATCATCCACCTTGAAAAGACCGTTTATAATGTCACCCCGGATGTCGCCGACAATGTGAGCGAGCACGCTTAGTGTGCCCGAGACGAAGCCACCGACCAGTTGTACTGCCTCCTTGGTATCAATCACTGGCAACGCAGGTGTGTGCTCCTTTATACTATCGATGACTTCCTTGAATACGGATGGCCTCCGCTGCGACGAGGTCGCCTTCATCTTGTTCCTGCCCTTAAAGGCCACATGGCCGGAACCCGTCACCTGAGACTGTGGGAAGCGTTGGCCAGCATGCGAAAAGGCGGCCGTATTGGCCCTCGACTGGTTGAATACCGGTGACATGGTAGTGCTTGTTGGGCTCCTGTTGTGATACACGACGTCATGGGATGGGTAGACATTTGTCACGTAGGTACGTGGAACAAAGGGAGCGCGAGACATTCCGGTGGCCTGACGGGGCATAGCCGAAGGAGATGTATCGCGGCTGTACAGGTTCCTTGGTGTACCCTTAAATCCTTGTCCTTTCGGCGGAATGGTCGCCGTCCTAGTTACATTGGGGTGAAGGAGTCGAGTTTGTGCATTCTGCTTCTCCGGCGTTGGTATCTGCGGTTGTACCGTACGATTGGTCCCGCCGATAATGTTTGAGGTGGCGAAACGAGGCATCATCGGAACAGCAGCACCCGGGGCGGTTTTCATTGGCTGGGCCATGCTCTGGTAAACCTGTTTGACTCCACGACCAAGCGAATTCTGTCTGCGGAATATCGGCCTCGCAGACGCAGTTTGCGGAGCCATCTTTAGGCTACCTGTAGCCATCCTTGGGGGTATCATAGGCAACACTGGGCCGCTGGCACCCTGAGACTGCATTGCTGGAAAAGAGGACGGCGGTAACCCCTCCTTGAATGTGTATACCTTTGCACACATTTTACACCATGAATTGCTCGTGCAAATGAAATTTTCTTGATTCTGTGGCTTCTAAGCCTAAGCTGTACTAGCAGCCTCCGATGTGTTCGGAGAGACGTGTTAAAGTTGATGTGTATGAAGGTGTAATTAGGTGCTGGAATTCACCTGTGCTGACATTGGAACTTAGTATAGTTGAAATTCGTCATGTTGCACTAATGTGTACGTTAGATTCAGCAAGCTGGCTCGCAACGAGCAGTAGTGTGCACTGGCCGGCATCAACTCAGAATGTGGCCTGACCGCTCCGCAAATGCAATAAAATTATGTGTAACGCGCTCCGCATTACCGAAGTATACATGCTCTCTATTTAAAATATGAAATACTGGTAGCATGGGGGCTGTCACTCAAAACTCTGGCCTGCGATTCCAACACGAATTGGTAGAGTACTCTAATCGTTTAATTCCTGTCTGTTGGACATAAGTGCACATTAGGAGCTCTATTGTCACCGTCGTCGTACGGGTTTGGGTGGCACCTTCTTGTTTTGCCATTCCTTCACGAAGTTGTCCAGTTCCTGCATACACTATGTCTATAGGCGTCTGTAAATTACCGCTTCCCAGTCGGATGTATCCTCTTGATCATTCGCGGTGCCTTGACTTGGTTCAGAGCCATCGGAATCGATGCTCTCTTCGTCTTCCTGGTTGTTCAGCAGACGCTCATACTGTTGCCTAGTGATTTTGCGCCTTCTTAGCTTCTTCACCAGCGACTCCTCACGGGATAGCTCTTGCCACTCACGTAAAACGTTCTCCCTGATCATGCGATTACAAGGTAATATGCGGAACATACCGTTTGGCATTTCGCTTTTCAGTCCTCGTGCGTTGGGTTTTGGGCACTTCCTCGGGCTTTTTCTTAACAGGGCGCTCCTTGACCTCTAACGTAGCCTTCTCTAGGCCTTTAAGCCTTTCACGCTCCAGCTTCTCGTCCTTGAAGGCCACTGTACGTGGGTCTATGTCGCTGTTTGAAAAATTCGATAGCTTCCGTCCCAAAATCTCCTTCACCCGAGGTACCCGTAGTACACCAAAAGATGTGGCC
Source organism: Babesia divergens (assembly GCA_001077455.2). Taxonomy (NCBI): domain Eukaryota; phylum Apicomplexa; class Aconoidasida; order Piroplasmida; family Babesiidae; genus Babesia; species Babesia divergens. The sequence continues at coordinate 1,432,293 of CCSG02000001.1, forward strand.
AAACCGCCATAGTCCAACTTTCTCTCCACAAAGATGCTAGACAGACGATGCTCTGAATACGCTCGGGTGTATGAGACGAATGCCCTGGATGCAGATAAAAGCAATGTCCTGTCACCAGCGAGTTGACTGCGTACAAACGATAGGAGTTGGCATGTCTTGGGCCATGGAAGTAAGGTTTCCTCAGGTTCAGTAGATTCAAGGTAATTCACATATGAATGACCATTGGCCACCGTTGTGGATCCTGTAAATCCATCGTGCGGAAGCAGAGCTTTAAATCGGTCAGGCAGCTGATAGTACCCCCTGACGGTGTTAATCAGTTCCGCACCCACCGGTTGTAGCGGAATCTTGCGATTTAACTGAAACTGGACATACGCTTCTTCGTTGGTGTTAAGCAATAGCAGTGAGTTTCCAGACGCACCAGCACGAGAAGCTCTCCCTATGCGATGGACGTAAAAATTTGGGTCTTGGGGAGCATCGTACTGTACCACCCACTCAATTTGAGGAATGTCAATGCCACGTGAAAATACATCCGTGCACAAAAGCACCTGGAGTCTATGAGAATCTCGGGCTGACCCGGATCCGCCCTGGACTCCGTCAGGTGGGCTGCGGAACCGGTTGAGATTTTGCTGACGTTTACTGGTGGGCATCTTTCTGTGGATCTTGTAGAGCAATATGTTGTTGGAAGGCACGTCCTCTGGTGTTGCTGTATTGAAGCAAGCCTCGAGAATATGAGAAAAGTAGTCTACTATGCTACATGTCAGGAAAAATATGACACATTTTCCCACACCCATCTCCTTGAGGTGAATGAGGAACAGGATCACAAAGTGCAACTTCTCACGCGTGTCCAGAACGAGGTAAAAGTTGTGTAGCGACGTTGGAGTAGCGTATGCAGTTGGAGCCACCGGATCCGGATCTTCGGTAGTTGTAATGTTTGTGTCTGTAGCGGTGCTGTCCAATGCACCTCGTCCGTTTGCATCCGGATGAATATCAGCATTAATGAAATCGTAACTTTTCAGGATCCGATTTGCAAATGTAACCACTTCCATTGGTAGGGTTGCAGAAAAGAACCCGGTTTTACGTTGTTTGGGAAGGTTGCCCATTATGGTGGTCATGTCATTTTGGTAACCCATCTCCAAAAGACGATCAGCCTCGTCAAGCACTAACATCGACACCTCTTTGAACGTCCAAACCATCTCCTTGTGAAGCATATCCATTAGATGTCGTAGCCTCCCAGGTGTAGCAATAATGAATGGACGCGCACCATTCGTCTCCTTCAGCTTGGTAATCACTCGAACGTCGTGGTCCACAGAGTAACCACCAATAAGAACGAGACATGCAAATAAGCCTGCATGCACCTTGTGCGCATCTTTGTAGTCCTCATTGTTGCCACAAATATGATTTACTGCGTCGGATACAACAGAATGGACCTGAGTTGCCAGCTCACGTGTAGGAAGCATTATAACAGAAAAAACAGCTGCGATGCAGTTTTCTATTCTATCGTGCATAGTCCTTAGAAACGAATCCAACATCGGGACAACGAAACATAGGGTCTTGCCAGAGCCTGTTTGGGACTGGACTAAGACGTCATTCCCGCTCCGAAGGAAGCGCGGGATCACCAGCTTCTGTACACCCGTCATGGCCGTTATCTTCCTATCGTTCAGCCACCTCACAATTACAGGAGATATGTCAAGGGAATCAAAATTGCTTGATACGCCCGCATCTGTCATTGATGTTTTAACCCGCCTTTTCTTAGGTCGAGCATGCGATAGTCCCACCGACCTATCACCACCATCTCTTGTGTCTGCTTTTGTTGAACGAAATTCTGGTGTAACATCATGAATAAGCTGGCCGTATGTGGTAGGGAGCTCGTCATCAATGGTCATATGATCACATATCTGGCCTTCAGATGATCGCCCCGGGATCTTATCCAACCTCCGACAAAAGGCAGCTAGCCTTTCGCAACGATGGAGCCTCTTAGACCGCAGCATCCTGTACAGCAGTGTTATATATTCACTTATGTGATGCTGCGTCCGAACAATCCGTGACGGGCTCCTGAGAAGCTCATCACTGTCAGATTTCACAGCGATATGCGAAAGAACCTCAAGTCCGAGCGTAGACTCGTTATGCGCCAATGGGCGCCTTTCACGCTAATGGAGGTACTAACACCTCGTAACCACTCTTTAGAAGCTAATGATATGCGTTCACTGTAGCTGTGGCACCCTGTCTTGTGTCGCTGTGTAACGAACGGCAAGACCAAGCTGGCTTGGCTGATGGGAAATGTGTACCTTATAACCGGATATAGAGGCCGGTGTTGAGACAATTGGTTCATTAGGGTCTATATGTGTTAAAGTGGTGCCATTGTCCGTAGGAAGATTTCGTGGGACGGATCCCGTGTACGTACGCCCGGTACAAAATGCCATGGTTCCCCCGGATAAATTTTTACCTCAGCATATAAGCACTGTTTGTTGTCTATATATCATAATATTCTGGGTGCCTAATTTTCGAGCTTTCCCCGCAGGTGACTCCACCGGGCTGAAGATGAGCTTGCTGTGAGTTTGGTGGCATAAACTGTCACCAACGGCGTCCTTATAAATGCATTGCTCACTATCTAGTCGTAAGGCGGTTCGACGCCTGTTTGGCGCGGCTGGCTACCGCTTCTTACGTCAACATGATCTCTGCGTTGTAGGTTATTGCCTTAACGCTGGCGAGTCTGTCTCGCGAAGTAACTTTGCGTCGACGTCCACAGTGGCACGAGCTATAAACCCAGCATTGGCGCCATGTGACACATCTGAGCCATACATATTCAGCAGACTGCTCTCCAAGAAGGTGCCAGCTGGATTCGGGAAGTTTACCCCTAGAGGTGATACCATGGGTGCGACCGCCACGGGGCAACAGGCCGGTACAGAGACTGTCGGCGCAGATGAAAAGAGCAACGACCCAGGAAGTAATAATGAGTCACAGGATCCCAAGGATTCTAGGAAAGATGACGACGACAATAAGGGGAGATTTGGCCGACTCATGGAACCATACACGCTCATTATATTAGGTATAGGTTCTGTGTTGATACTCGACTTGGTGGATAGTGGTGGTCTGCGTAATGAAATCACAATGCAAGAGTTCATCGGAAAACACCTTCTCAAGGGCCATGTGGATCGTATTCAAATCGTGAATAAGGACTTTTGTCGCTGTAGTCTAAACTCCAACGCTGAACAAGGTGCACCGCGCTTTGTAACGTTCCGAATAGGGTCAATTGAGGCCTTTGAACAGAAGCTAGATGATATACAGGTGAGTCATACATATGTTAAATCCATTGATTTGTAGGCGTCCATTGGCTTGCATCCGCAGGACTATATTCCTATCCACTATGTTAACGAGGTTAATGTAATCGGAGAATTGAAGCGCTCTATTCCAATTCTTATGGTTATGGCACTCCTAGGAATTGGCCTGCGGAAGTTGACCATGAAGAGCACTGGAGGGATGGACCGCTTCCTGCGGATGGGGAAAATTAATCTGGTTGATGCGAAGGACGTCAGGGTCAACGTGAAGTTTAAGGATGTCGCTGGCATGCACGAAGCGAAGCGAGAGATTGCCGAGTTCGTCGACTTTCTGAAGAATCCAAAGTCCTATGAGAAGTATGGCGCCAAAATCCCAAAGGGCGCGCTATTGTGCGGTGCTCCCGGTACCGGGAAAACGCTCTTGGCAAAGGCAGTCGCCGGAGAGGCCAATGTTCCTTTCTACTCTATATCAGGTAGTGATTTCATTGAAGTCTTCGTAGGTGTTGGGCCATCAAGAGTGCGCGATCTGTTTGAGAAGGCGCGCAAAAATGCACCCTCCATTGTATTTATAGACGAAATAGACGCTGTGGGAAAGAAACGCGCCAAGGGCGGATTCTCTGGCGGAGCCAATGATGAACGCGAAAACACACTCAACCAGATATTGGTAGAAATGGACGGGTTTAAACCCAGCAGCGGTGTCATAGTGCTGGCTGGTACAAACCGTGCGGACATACTAGATCCTGCCCTGGTCAGACCCGGGAGATTCGACCGTACCATAACCATCAACAAACCTGATCTTGAGGAACGCTTTGAGATATTCAAGGTGCACTTGGCACCACTGAAATTCGACAAATCGCTGGATGTTGATGGCCTGGCGCGGCGCTTGGCTGCGCTTACTCCCAGTTTCGTGGGTGCCGAAATCGCAAACGTTGCCAACGAAGCTGCGATACAGGCTGTTCGGCGTAAGTCAGAAGATGGAGTATGTCTAGTTGATTTCGATGCCGCAATAGAACGTATAATGGCTGGGCTTAGACGTTCCAACTCTTTACTCTCGCCAGCGCAAAAACTGGCAGTGGCATATCACGAAGTGGGACATGCTCTTATCGGGTGGTGGCTTGAGCATGCGGATCCAGTTCTCAAGGTTTCAATCATACCACGTAGCAGCGGTGCGCTGGGGTTCTCTCAGCAACTGCCGGATGAAGCTATGCTATTCAGCCGTGAGGCACTACTGGACAAAATTGCAGTCATTCTGGGTGGTCGAGCTGCCGAAGATATTTTTATCGGACGCATCACAACAGGAGCCACAGATGACTTGAACAAAGTCACGAAAATGTGCTACGCATTCGTATCGCAGTGGGGAATGAATCCCGAATTGGGTCTGGTTTCGTACCAGCGTGAGGCAGGCGACGAACCCGAGTTTTACCGCACGTACTCCGAGGCGACGGCCCAAATTATAGACCGAGAAGTGAGGAACATAATTGAGACGCAGTACAACCGCGTTAAGGATATGTTGCAAGAGAAAGCAAATCTCGTTCACAAGTTGTCCGAAATGCTCTACCAACGAGAAACCATCACCTATCACGACATCGCATCATGCGTAGGCGAACGCGAGTTCCCCGTACAGGAGAAACTCAGACCATACATTGTGAGCGGTATGGTTGGCGATGCAGAACTTCCAAAACTGGCTGTCGAGGAATCTGCAAGGGTCACCTCGACAGATGCCACCAACTAGGCTGTGTGTAATGATTAGTAAAGTCCATACATCTGCATAATGTACGTGTTAGAGGCGCTGTTGCAACTTAGTAGCATGCCATTCTGTCTTGCAATGCTTGAATCTGGTGTCAGATTGAGGTACAAGGCACTGGCAGAAGAGGCACCTTCCATTCAGAAACTAATGTCCACCAAGAAAAGGTGACCGAATTTTCCCCTAAATGTGGTCATATGTTTATATTATCGCATCATGGGTAAAAGCAAAAGTAACACCGAAGGTGTAACGGCAGAAGAAGGCGAGCCACTCGTGCCAGTCACGGTGGAATACTGCCCTAACTGCTCTATGCCCTTTGACTTTTGCGATTTCGGAGACAAATGGGACACGGGAGTTTGTTACGAAGAGAGCTCTCGGCGCTACCCGGAAATATTCGGGACGGTGGAAGCACTCGCAGAACAAATGGCCAAGGCGACAGTGTCGCAACCACGTAAGAAGAAGCCTGAAGTCCGGCAGGAGGTGACTCTGCAACGGAGTTCGCGGTCCAAACGAAAGGTTGTTACTACTGTGACTGGGCTTCATCTATTCGGTGAGTTGGTGGACTCTCTACCTGGCCACATCCCTCGCAGGCGTCAAGCTGGAAGCCGCCGCGAAACTATTCGCGAAACACTTTGCATCTGGAGCAGGAGTAGTAAAGGGGGTACCCGGTCAGATGGATAAAATCGACTGTCAAGTATGGGCATTAATTGTATTGTAAAATTTTGTACAGGGTGACGTTGAGGATCAGCTGGTAGAACTTATCATGACCCAGTATCCCGAAATCACGGAAGACAAAATAGTGAGGCTGCCATCAAAGGTGAAGTGATGGGCAACTGTCCGCAGCTAACGAGCCCAAAGGAGTGAAACTCAGACTCACTGGAGCGAAGACAAGCATACCACATTTCAACTGTAATCTGAACGTCAACACCTATAGCTAACAAGTCTTACGGTCGCTTAATGCATCATTTGTGCGCGGTTTTAATTGTCAACATGACATGTTGTTATCGGACAGGTGTCTGGTGCGCCCCCTGTACGTGTTGCTCTATGTTGAAATCCTTCCCATCTTTGCCACAAGACAACATCAGCACGCATGTATCAGTAGTATCACTCTCGTTGTAAATCTTGAACACGTCATCAGGTAGGATGAGCACGTGAGCCTGCCTGGGACAGGGCAGGCGACGCTTCCCTGTTAGGTTGAGGCTTTCATAGAACACCTTACCGATCGGTACGTCAATGAATATGATAACCATCACACCGCCAGTGTTTACAAGCGGGCCAAATTGCGACTTTGGGCCTAAGCGCATCATAGAGTATGCCACTCCACGCGAGTTGTAAACCAGTGGAATGCTGGTGATGTTATCTTCTGTCGTAGCATTGCGGTCTTGCGCCAGCTGGTCGAGGGATGAGGTGTCAATTACCATAACGTCCGAACAGTCAGTATCCTGTTCCTTGAGCCGTGCGAGAAACGCCTCCGACCGCTCCTTAACTGCCGCCATCTCGGCAGCGTCGAGCATGAAGGCAAAACTATCCTCCTTACTTGATGCTGAAGCAGCAATAAATCGTTACTGTAACATATACTTGCCTTTGGTGTGCGATACAGACGACCTGGAGCTATCGTTTGACTTGCGCCGGAAGTAGCTCTGCATGACCGCCTTGGAAGACTTTTTCTTGCCAACCTGTGATGTATCCTTCTCTTTAGACACCTTTGTGTTTGGCTTATGCGGAGAAAACAGGTGTGAAGCTGCGGAATTGGAGCGTAATTTATCATTAGGTGCTTCTTTGTAGGCCCCTTTCGCCAGCAGCCTCTCCCTGAGGGGAAGCGTATCGACGACTTTCTTTCTACCCCCTAAAGCACAGTAAAAACTACGCATGGCGGTGTGTATCCTTACTTGACACGTGTTTTGTTCCACCTTCTGCCGCCATAATTGCTGAAACAGGTCTAGTGTAACGAAGAAGCTCCAGTCTCAGGTGGAAGAGGAGACCATGCTAGACGTCATATTGCATGGCATGTGTAGCTGTAGTACTGCATTCCACCAACATTTGTGATGGAAACATTCATGCCCACTTGGAAAGGTAAAGCGTGTGTCGTTGAAAACCGTGTTCACCACACGTCACAACTCGTAAGCGGACCCGGGTGTCACTCACGAATTTGTGAATATTGTACAGCCTCAAACAACGCAGAGGCTACAAATTAATTTGTGCGGAATGCAGAGCGTAGGATGAAATCAGTATAGATTTAGGGTTGACACTCTAGTCCGTCAAGGCACCCTTAACAACGTTATGAAGGTGATCCCCTTTCGTAAACAGGTATGCTTGTGTTGTGAACTGGTGGATTTACTATTACTTCTGATCTGAGAACCTGCTAATAAGTTTATTGCTTGGATGTTCTTGCCTACACTTAACGTATGTATCATTTTGGAAGCCCCTGCATCGAACGCAACGGCGCGTATTGAACGTTAATGGTTTACATTGTGTTTCATGTTACTCTTAAGGGTTGTGCTGGTGGCATATGCGATGATCATGCGTTCCATCAAAATGAACATTCAAGTGTTTCTATATTTGGTCCGTGGGTAGATTATTCTGGAAACCACTGGCATCAACATCATTTTCAGGATGAGACACACCGTAGTTAGGCTTAGCAGACGAGCTTTCAGCTCATCTCAGGCGGTTGAAACTACAGCAGCATCAGAAGTAACGACAGGATCGAGGTATGAGGAATCAAGCTGCCTCGCCAAGGTGCACCATGTGGATGGTATATGGAGGGCGCCACGTACACTGCCTTACACCAAAGAAGAGTTCGATAGGGCCTATCCGCCATCATACAAGAGTATGCGTATCGGTCTGCCCGATTCCGGGACATTTATGGCCAAACATATCGACCCCAAGTACGACGAAATATCGCCCATCGTGTGGACGCACATATTAATGGCACCAATCATCATCTGGGGCGCAATCGAGACATACTATCATTATTTCCCTAACTACAACAAAACACATCATTAAAGTTTAATAATTACATAATGTGACTTATACGGATATGCAACGGGTAGGAGTGCTGCGCTCAGAGGAAACCTGGCTGATGCGCTCAACGAGCGTATCAGACTTGATGTCCTTCTGGGCCAAACGCTGAGTAACGTGCCAAAGTAAGGACAGCGGCTGCACCTGGTTGGGGCCAGCCACGCCCTCGGGCAGGTTCTCCATGTTCTTGTTCATGTCAGTAATGGAAGACGGTGACAAGGATGGACTCGCAGGTTCAAGCTGAGATTGATCAAAACCTTGCGTAGTGTCGCTTTCGCAGCTCATGGCGCTCAGCTCAGAAACCGGCTTACGGTAATCTTCCTGGTAGTCCACATAGCGCTTGCATGGTTTGATTGAACGGCCAGAAAATGAAGTGAAACCTGGCCTACTCAAATCCGTGGCATTAGCGGATTCAGTCCTCAATTTCTGGTACTTGTTGACGTGGCCATGCTCAACCTCTGGAATTGGTACATTAGCGCGCTTCGAAGACTGGACAGGCGTGAAAGGTTGTGGAGCAGGAGCCACTTCAACAACATCTGTATGGATATTGCTTTGTATCTCGTCCTCCACGTGTTTCTTCAATTGCACCACCGGCTCTGGAACGGGAGCGACGAAGTCAGCATGGCGCTCGGCACGCTCAGCCTTCGACTTAGATTTGCTCCTGTCACCCTTTACTGATGCATTCTGTTGGTTCTTGTGAACCTGAATCGCCTGTTGGAATACACCAAATTGATGTGCCAGCTCCCACAACATGGGAATGTTGAAGAAAGGCAAGTTACTAATGGATGACGGAGGATTGCGGGCCTGGAGAATGGCCTTGTAGTGATTGGGATCCTGGCGGTAAACACGTCGCACAAGGTCGAGAATTGCACTGCGTCCCTTGGCACCAAGTTGACGGCTAAAACCGGGATACCACTCGACGGGTCCATCGCCTGTGGACGGATCATCTACATTATTTGGTACTTTAACCAGGTTGTTGTCAATGGCCGCCGAATTTCTGTGAGATGCACTAGTGCCAAATTCCTTGCGCACTCGCGATCCCTTACCCTTCTTGGGAGCCCGGCCTTTTCGCGTGGTGGGGGCCGGTTGAATGTAAAGCGGGTATTCAACAAGCTCCGGCGTGAGATCATTCGAGCTGCTAGATTCCAATACCATTGATTGTTGGGTCGTCGATTCCTCTGGAATGTCCGGTGTACCGCATATCATATCGATAATTGACACGGTAGCAGGGTCAAAACTTTCATCCTCTACGCTGAATCCAGATAATGTCCTAAAATCAAAGTTAGTATCGGAAATGTCGCAAACATCCTCATCAATATGACCAAAGTCACAATCATCACTAATGTAACTCGTAAACACCGAATCGAAGTCATGCTCATACTCTTCTTGAGGCCTGAAGACCTTTGAAAAGGCCGTTGACAGGTTTCCGCATGCACCCTGTGAACAGCAGTTGTGTTCTAAAGCAACATTATTCACCGGAACTAAACGACTGTCGATCGCCTCCCGCGCCATAAGCATCATCCGTGAGCTGTTGGGCATCGTAGGACAACGACCTTCAACATTGACACATGAGGGTTGACAAGAAGATTTGCCACCTATATGGCGCGCCTGTGAATGGTGGCGACGCACAATTTGTGTGTTGTGAATCGGGCGCATATTCACATGAGAATTCGAACATCCACCTGATTGACACGAGCAGCAGCCTGGGCCGTGGGACGGCACAGCCACCAAATTTGAATCGTGTATCTGGTTACCAGCAGATAGCATGTCGTTACCAAGTGGAGTTAACACGCTGTTGCGTTCCACATCCTTATTGATACCATTACCCCCCAAGGAAGTCACACCCTGGAGTCTTTGAACTAGTGGATGGTTCCTCATAATAACATCACTAACCTTCAAAGCATTAATGTCGACCATTTTCGGTTTCACGCATTTAGAGTTGTATTTCAACCCCTCAGAACCATCCAAATTGGTGTTGCAGGGAAGACGCTCGAGACCAGTACCGTTGCAAACACGGCAACACTGGGTGTAAACAGAAATATCCTTCCCCTTCATAGTGTAACCAAAAACTTCATTAATAAACAAAGTGAACAGAAATCAAACCTTTAGATGTGAATGACAAAACACATCAACTGCCACCAAATATTAAAAACAAAAATACACTACATTCACTGTACATTTACACTGAAAAGCATAGAGCTGTATAATTAAGTCCATCACAAATACCAAACAAAACCACAACCAATAGGGATGATTGTATGATAACGTGTTCCTTCTTAACAATTAGACGGACAAAAGCTTTCGTAAACCAGTTGGGAAAATCCACAGCTAATGTACCATTCAAAGAGCTTCAGCCAACACAGCAAAGGTGAACACTAGTTCAGCTCATACAGATCAAAACGAAACTACCAATGTAGAATAGTGGTTGTCTTTGCAGGCAAGATTTGAATCCAGTAAGGAGACAAGGTTCTGCACCCGATGCCGAAGACATCAACTAGCGCTTCCGCAGTAGTAATGTAATAAGAGGCAAGTCGACAGAAGACGCACTGAAAACAGGATGCAGCTCCGCCAGTTTTGGTACTGAAGACTTTTTAGCCTGCCAAATGTAAATGTGCACGTTCCGTGCTTTTTTGAAAGGGATAGGCACAGCTAGACCAAGGAAGGGCAAGACACGGGAGGTGCACCTTCAAGTGCACCAAAAAGGCAATGATACTGCCTCAAACAAGAATATGATATTACCGAAAATCCCAAAAACCTCAAGCAACAATGTGCAATACCTTGTTCAATGAAAAAAATTGATGTCTTAGACTATACTCAAATACGCATAATCAACCTCCTTATACCATAATAAAGCTCCAGATTTGCAGACAAGTGGCGTTCCAAAAATAATGAAGGCATTCCTATAATCATCATAGACCTAATTATGAAGAAGGTGCATCTGACTGGCGCGAATCTAGTAATCGTGTATTGAGACAAGGTATGCAGTACCACCGATGGAAAAACTCCGTTTGGCTATAAACAAAGATACACGACAATAGTATTAGATAGAGCAGCAGTAGAAATTCCACCTTTTAACTGCAGCTGGCTGTATTGATAAGACGTTCAGACAACATATGATTCGAGTAAACTCAACTAGAACGTACACCTATGATAAAATCATAAATGTACATATATCACAATAATAAAATGTATAAGGTTATTATTGAATTCTTGTCTGAAGAAACACGGCAGCAATGGGGTCTGCTGATTTCCACGCCCCGCAGCTGTTGTTGTTTTATCGCATCCATCAAGCACCAGGCGGATGCGCAATAGTCAGGTGATTGAGGATCCGACATTTAAATTCTACACATTCTATGTATGTGGGATAATTTTAGGATTTCTGAACGTGTCTATTACCCATAACGTGTAAGAGCATCCTACCAGATGCATGTGTAAGCACATAGGCGCAATAATCTCTTGTCTTCCTTAATGCGACATGCGGATTATCGCTTATTTAGACATTTAAGGGGATATTCTATCCATGTACAAGAGCGGATGGTGTCGTACCAATTATTATTACCAAACACTAGCATGGTGCAATGCCGCTTTACCTACACATTTATACCAATAGCTCCAGATAGACATTCCACAGACATACAAAATCATATCATATTTATAAAATTGTAATCTATGTTGGTGATAAAGCACGAAACTATATTAGATCAAGACATTGAAACATGACCTCTCAAAAGTTAATTTACAAAATAATGGATCTAATTGATTTCTCAAATGACCACCTTATTGTATATGTCAAATCCCACATAATATGAACTATATTTTATTTTACCCTGTATCTGTCTAAAAGTAGACAGAATGAGACAGCCAAATGACAATATCAAGAATATGCCTTATAACTGTAATCCAACGTTATGTTGTAATTTTATCATAGCTGTTCTCTGCACTGGGTACAAAAGCTTAACACATTATAGAGTCACCGAGTATTGGCGGGTTGGTACGGATGTGTGACCCAGCGGCATTGATGGTCACAAGCAAAATATTTGTAAGGGATGATAGATTGTGCGGTTGTCGTGAGCGATGGTGGCTGTGTCCTCTGGAATCAGCGCTTTGATCAAGGATACGAGGATAACGATGGCGGAAGCACGCGGACAATGCTCAACAAGCTGATACAGACTGTCATTCTCGAGGTAGGCTACAATATTAGTGATGGATGCATGTCTTTTAACCGCTTGTATGTTTCGGCAACTGTGTCATTGTTATGTGTTGATTCACAGAGATTAGTGAATGCTTGCTGGCGTGGGTTATGGGCCGTCTTCCACACGAAGCAGTAGCGCGCCAACATCCCCAAACGTGCATAGTATGAGGCATAACGTGTACCTGTGAAGTCGCGGTCCCCGTTAGCCTTTAGCGCAATGTCTCCCGCGCCCCGCTAACTCGCCCTCTGGGTATGCATCGTATGCTGTCCTGTGGTCAAAAGGATCCGTATATGTCGTAGCCACATGAAGCGTGACGTCGTCTTCCCCTATAATATAATATCAGGAACGCGGAGTCGACCAGTATGCTGTCGTTGATGGCATCAATTTTAGATGGAAGGTCATGCACAAAATCGGGGCAACCATGTACATCATGTACCAGGTTCGTATACCTAACAACCATGCGTCTCAACATCTTGCCGTAGGGAATACAGAACTTACAGGTCCTCAACGAACTCCTAGAAGGTGCCTCACGCCGATTCGTCGCCCTGGCGCTGGAACATAACTGCATCCAGTTACAATCTGATTGGATCATGAATCCGGTGAATTTCGAATTCGATGAGTACTTCAGGACACTATTATACGATATCAGCCTGAAATCCGCAAAATCACAGCCCCCTACAGAGCAGGGATCTATTAATCGGCATGCCTCAAAATCCGACAGCGCCAAAAAACCCGAAAAGACCAAGCGACAATGGCATATTAAAGATACCGTATCTAAGCAAGAGATGGACGAACTCGACTTTTCCAATGACAAGAACAGAGAAATAAGTGCGCCTAACAATTACATTGAGAACCCTGTAGAGGCGACGGCTGATCCCACATCAAAGCCAACCAGAGCTATGAGCATGTTTGTAAGCGCAAAGGAATATGTCACAAACTTATTCACGCGCAGCAAGAGCGATATAGGGCCCAGCAACTCCGATCAGGGCAATGAACAAAACATGTCAGGCGTCCTAGACAGCTTCTCAAAAATTGTACAACAGTATGCAGGAAACATGCTCCTCACAGAAGAAGCCATAGAAAAACCCCTCAAGGAGCTCAAAATGCGATTGAACTCGAAAAACGTCGCAAGTGACATTTCAGCCATGATATGCGACTCGGTGTCTGCCAGACTAGTAGGAAAGAAGACGGCATCACTCACTTCCGTGACAGGCACTGTACGTAAAGCAGTCGAGGATTCCGTGAGACGAATACTGACGCCAAAGGAACCCATCAACCTCATACAGAACGTCACGGAAGCCAACGCCAAAGGGGATCTATACTCGGTGCTCTTCCTTGGTGTTAACGGCGTCGGCAAGTCAACCAGCCTTGCAAAGGTCACATACCTCCTCAAGTGCAATGGATTCAAGCCACTGCTAATCGCGTGTGACACTTTCAGATCAGGGGCAGTGGAACAACTGAAAATCCACGCGGACAAGCTTGGGGTGGAACTGTTTGAGCGTGGGTATGGCAAGGATCCCTCAGCAATATGCAAGGAGGGCATGAAATACGCAAAAACAAACGGATTCAACGTGGTGCTTATAGACACAGCCGGTAGAATGCAGGATAATGAGCCTCTCATGGCTGCGCTTGCCAAACTCATACAGGTAAACAACCCCAACCTCCTGCTATTCGTAGGCGAGGCCCTCGTGGGTAACGACGCAGTCGACCAGTTGAGAAAGTTCAACCAGGCCATTCACAGAATAAGTGAAATCAACCCAGAGCTTCAGCATCGCAAAATTGATGGAATCATCCTAACCAAATTCGACACTGTGGACGATAAGGTCGGAGCCGCGCTGTCTATGTGCTACATCACCGGGCAACCCATCGTATTCGTGGGAACCGGGCAGACCTACACCAACATATCAAAGCTGGAAATCAACGATGTTGTGGCGGCACTCACCAAGTGAGACTATTAAAGGTTGCTATAGTGCCCATAAGGTGAAGGCAAACCCTCTACCAAACACAGCATAGACATCAACATGACGCCCATTCGGGTGATAAGAAAAATATGAATTTTGATTTCGTTGTTGTTACCTAATATAACACATCGTATGCAACGGCCATGGCTTTGCAGTGTCCGATCGCATCTACATACGGCGTCGCTGTAACACCAAGAGGTACAGGTCTGAGACAGCAGGGCAGAGGGCTTCTGGTTACAAGCAGTTCATACTGGCATTATGGGGTAAACGAATCAACCTGCGAACTATTTCAAGAGGTTCGTAGATTCCAAGAAATGGGGGCCATTACGGCATGTCACAAGGGAGAGCTCTACCTAAAGGATCCACTGCCGCATAGTGTGATCCCACGAAACAATCTCATCCGGACGGAACCAGAGGTTGCACTCGCGAATAGCGTCCTCGGGGCTGCTGCTTCCGTGAACCAGATTCCTGTACGTGACCATACCGAAATCACCCCTGATAGTACCTATGGCAGCGTTGGTGGATTATATGGCCTCTTTACGTACCTGGTAAACTTTCAACTGGTGAAGTCACACCTAGGAGTGTGCGACCGATCTTTATGCACTCCGGACCCTCCCAAATCATGCAGAAGAGCGGACCCTGAGCAACGAAGTCACATAAACCCTGGAAAAAGGGCTTGCCTTTGTGCTCAGAGTAGTGCTCTTCTACAAGATCACGAGAGGCAATCAGCATCTTGCACGCCACCAGTTTCAGACCCTTCTGCTCGAAACGTTTAACCACCTCTCCAATGATGCCACGTTGGACACCGTCCGGTTTGACCATTATGAAAGTCCTCTCGAAATCCATCGTATCTAATCTTCATACAATAAAAGCACGCTGTAAGGATCTAGTATCTTCGTTTAGACACAAGAAAATGTAGCTGGTGTTAACACTGAAGCATCTGCAGCGCAATTAGAGGTGTGGCACGGAAAGAAAGCTAAATACATATGCAGACACGCGAGAGATACCAAAAGACAACACATGGAAGATTAACCTACTCAAAGTTCAATAATGTATGTGCAAATATCGCTGACTTTTCGCAGATATAAGGTTTCAAGTGGATTGGCACACCCAGGGCAACCCTACTTCACGGGTGCACACGCCCGCAAAGTCGCAAAAATGGCGGATTCCACACAAGCATTGGGTGGATACGTTTGCAAGCTAGATTTGGTGGTGAACTTGTATGAATGTGTCTGCATTTCATTGTGGAAAATTGCGTGGCAACTGAATAGTGTCTGTACCGCACGTGCAATGTGACAGATTCCACGGTTAATACTTATGTAATCAGCTGCTTGGGATATGCCACGTGAGGATACGCGCAATAATTGCTGCCTTGGCGTAGATGCGCTCAAGGAAGAACTGCATATACGCCTGCTTAGTCGCTTAGACCTCTGTGTCATATTCCTTTTACTGCTGCGTAAAGAGTTGAGGCTGTATAACATAAGGTCTGTGGAGACACTTAAGTCACTTTTGAGGAACAAATATGCCCTTCCACCAAGATCTTGCAGCGAGGGCAGACAAACACTGGACCCAGACGTCTACGACATCGTACAGAATGGCGCACGAATCTTGAGGTGGAATCCAGCTATAAAGCACATCCTTCGGAAGTTTACGAAGCAACTTGGATATAAAGATGATAGGGACACCATAGCAGAATGTTCAATATGGAAACTCAGCGAAAGTGACTATGAGTATTGTTCCACCTGTCTTAAAAGGGAGGCAGTGGGATTGAAATGTCTGCTACGTAGATGTGTGTGTAAAACTAGGGATGCATCATGGCGTAAATCTATTCAGGGACGCAATAATACATCGGATGGCAATGATGATTTGGAAAAGGTAAAAGATACCCAGGCAACACAGAGACACGACGATGGGTCAACCACAAACAAAACGGATGCCCATAATGGGCTTTTCCCCTTGAGTTCAATTGCCATAAACGGTAGTTCTACTTTGGAGTCGTCTCACTCGTCTGATACCAGACATCATTACAGGTCTATGCCTCCTGGAGAACACAATTACGATGTCACCGCATGCGAAACCTGTTCTGCAGATCTAAACGCCGCGCGTGTCGTAGCAGTCATTAGTCCTTTCATATTTAAAGAAGACAAACCACCTTCTAAGGGGGCTATAAGATCCATGAAACGCTCTCTCAGGGATATAAGCAACGGCGAGGCTGGGGAACTCGGGTGGGCCAAAAATGTCGAACTCTACACAAAACATGCGACTCCACTACAATCGTACCTAGGAAGCTGCTCGAATGATCCTGACTTAGTAATGAACAAGGATGACACTGAAACCTCCATCAATATGGCAGATAGAATCTTTGACCTGGTAGAAACACTCCTGTCTACGGAACATGTAACATCAGATGTGAAAAGGAAGCCCAATGAATTAGTACTGGCTATTTCACATTTGCTTGAATCGGGAGAATGTGTCTGCGCGGACTTGTTAGCGCATTACAGGGAGATTGAGGGAGAAACACTGGGAGCAGGCATCGTATCCGGACAAGTGACAAATGCAAACAACTGCCACACCTCGGAAGACGTACACAGTGGGTCCGTAAGTGGTGCACTTTATAGTGATGTGGAATCTGCACTTATGCATGAGCATAGCCATCTCATCCATCAGGTAAACCAGTTGGTTCCATTCCCTACCATGTATTGGCTAACGGACCCAGCCCTTGTTACCCAGGTATCCGCACTAGAAGGGAATGGGGAAATCACACGCATGCAAGATATCATTAATAATAACATGCGTGCATTCCAGAACGAGGGCTCATTGGAGGCGAGGCAACTTCTGGAAAAACTGATCATGGATAATCTGGCATACATTTGCAGACGATTCGAGCTGGTACAGCCTGCGATAATCGGGCTTCTATACACAATACTGGTGAACTCTATCTACTTCGAACGCTTTTACAGTAACGAGCATGCGGGTAACAGGAACTTCTACCTAACCCTCTCTGACCCGCCCATAGACAGGCCGTCGGAACCCCGGAAGAGGGGTCACATCGACCTTGCAAAGGCAACCGCCATTATGAACACCATCAGAGCATATGGCATTGGTGGTAACAAGAGCTTTGTGCACATAAAGTGTCTACACACCAACCTGGCCTTCGCCCTGGCTGAGGGATCAACTATAGGAAACATGGTTTTTAACGCTTTAATTGAATAGCATCTCTATCAAACAAACATGAATTTAAACGCCTATCATATGTCGTGATGCCTGATGGGCTGATTTATGTTGCCCGTTTCCAAGGGAGTCCAACACAACCACTCTAACGTCAGTCTGGCCGTTGGAAGGCAGGCTACGAAACGACTCCATACAATGGATGCGTGCGGAACGTGTAGTAGTAAATAATATCATAAAGAACATGATACTAGGTTCTGGTGATATAAAGAGTTGCGTATACACGAGGGAGTTAAAACAAACCCTTGACTTCCGTCGCTCCAGCCTTCGCAGTTTCCAGCAGAGCTACGATAGGGTATGTGATATCGTTGTGGCTGATGCGCATCGTTATTAGTAACGGTAATGTGGAGGCAATTAATTGTTGCCAGCTAACGCAAACCTATCTTTATAGGTGAAAGGCTGTGACTTCCTTTGCCGCAGTTTCAAATAGTGATAGTGTTACGTAACGTAGCACATAACTGAGCTGCTGATAATCTGGAGCGGGGGTTATGTGAACAACATATAGCCAGGGGAAGTGCGGTTTTAAGGGAGGGACGAATGCAAACACGTGAGTTGGATACCCCTTGTTGAAACTCGAGCATCAAATGACGCAAAATGTCGAGAGATGAGCCTGAACCGCCTATGTACCTACGAAATAAGTCCGTATTCAAGTATGGAACTATACAAAGGTCCACGGAAGAGGTGGAGGAGCAGCGTCGGATGCAAAATAGCACCGACACTCCGGTCGTCTACGAATTAATAACATTCGAAAATGGCCCTTTAGCATTCAGTGCCATCGTCTTCTTACCACCAGGGGATACTATATCCATGAAAATCGAATCGCAAGCACAGACCAAATTCAAGTCAATGTCAGATGCACCGCTGACGGAGGCAGATGTTAAGGTGTTCGCACGAGTTGTACTGGAAGACGGTGGCAGAAGGTATGTGCCCCTGCCCCTCATGGATATACAAGATCGCAATTGGCTCACTTTTGTTTACAATATCGATGAAAATGACGACGACACCACGATCTTCGTTGATCGGGTGCTCGTTGCAGGACGTATACGAAGTGCATCTTATGTCATGTTTAAGACCAAAGATGATGAAATAGCCTCTACTTGGACTGTTGCTGCCGAGGAGGAAACCATATACTTTGGCAACAACGTGCTAGATGTTATCAAAAGTGACCATGCCGCATCTGTTACAGAGTCGGTAACAAGTGCAGAGTGGCCTACGTACAGTGCAACCCCTCAGCAGATGCCGTTGTCGCATCTTAGGAAGTACACGGAATCATCCACATGCAATACGCTCTTCGAGCTCAGGGAATCCGCCATCTCCTCTGATCGTGAGGAGTTGCTGGTACAAAATCTTGTTGGCAAATTAAAACACTTCCTGAACGATGAGTGGAACGCCAGAGAGGTTGAAGAACTTAAAGAACTCTGCATTGGTTGCTATAAATACACAACGTTCAAGTTCTTTGACAACATATCGAGCCACGAGATAGTATCTCCGGTCTTAGAAAAAACGCTAAAGAACCTGAAGTTTGACGTGAATGATGTGTATTTTGGTGTCCTCAATGTGTTGGTCTACGACTGTGACGTGGCATACAAACTCATGTTTGACATGGGCTTCGGGAAAAGCCTAGTGGAGAAATTGATATCAGCCAGTGATAAAAGGTTGATTAAGCGCGAGTATATGCTGGATCTGGTCATAAACATCATATCCCATGGCAAGTGCATGAGGGGCTTCTTGAATGCTGACCTCAATCGAAAAACAGATTCGCTGTGTGATCTGCTGATACTTGGTGCTGCCGCATTACCCAAGTTTTCAATGGATATCTTTAAACGAAAACTAGAGGATATAGGAAAGCGGTGTGAACTTTTTCTTGCGCTATCCAATGTAGAGGAGTTGTACAGAAGCGTAGAACCTCAACTCACTGAACATAACGGGGCCCATTACGAATATTTGGAGAGCCTTCTACACGGCGTTAACGAGGCAATCCTCATGGTAGAGCTCCACCACACAGGAAAGTTACAACATACCGCTCTCAGAGATATCACGGAGGTGAGACAATACGCTGTGTCCTATGTTATGGAGACGGCCCTTCCTACTGTTCTGACAGGGCTGATGAAAGCCCTGCTCATGCACCTGGAAAGGTTCCCAGTAGCTCCTATTCACATAACTACTATGCTGGAGAAACCCATCCGGTTTATCTCACAGTACAACAATCTCAGCGATTTTGGAGATTGCCTTCTACATATGAGTGATATCTGCAACTTTGTCAATGGGATGCTTCTGAACAATGCGCTCCATAACGGGATTTATGCAAACTCACCTGCAGAACATTTCAAGGTAGTCTGTGAACGAATGGCGGTCGAGACAATAGTCTTAAAAATGGCGTCAAAACTTCTTGCGAAATCTTCGTGTCCGCAGATAGTAAGCGCAATGTATCGTATATGCATGGAATATCACTCTGGTTACAAAGCGGTGGCAAATATTCTGGCGGAGGACAGTGTTATAGAGTCAGTTTTACGCATAATAGAGTCTGCAATCAATGGATTGAAACCCAGTACGTCGTCATTCGAAAGTCCTCAGGAAAACATGGAATTGTGGCAACTTTTGAAATTGGTGTGCGATTCTCTAATCAATGATGACACAGGAAAGTTGTTACACTATGTCGGCAAGAAGTTTTTGCCTCATCTGGAGGCATACCTCCAGATCTTTGTACATGACGTACACGTGATTGACCATAGTCTTCAACCTCTCCAGAAATTACATAAGGACCTCCAAAAATTGTACACGTCTCCTGCACTGGCGCCAGAAACTACCGGTGGCCGTTTGTTCGACTCCGTTGAACTCTATCTGAAAGACCTTCTGGATGGCTCCGGTTTCACGCTGCACCCAAGCTCATTGAAACAGAGCTTTATCAAGGCTTCGCACATGAACACAATGTCACTCGTATCAAAGAAATTATGCAACGGAATATTCCTTTCCGATCCTAAAAAAAGTAAAACGATGACCAGGTCCTTTGTGACTGAAAAATTCGGGACAACGTATAGTATAAGTGAGGAATGCACGGAACTAGGAGATGTGCACTGGACCCACTCCGGCAACTACCTGTCCAGAGCTATGGAACTTGGAGTCTCGAGCGAGAAAAACGGGCATTACAAGAGCTGCTACCTTTTCGTGGCGCCACCCGAACCCATACCGGAGCATGTGCGCTATGGCATCCGATTGTTGAGCTTCGCAGGAACTATGGACAAATACACTAGTGTGTTTGGGGAACTGCTAAGTAGAAGAGAAAATAGCGAAACTTTGATGCGATTATGGGTTCATGCAGTGGCTTCCGTAAACCCCGATAGCGATACCGTCCTAAATGTTGAAATGGGTGCATTCAAGTCGCAAGTCGGTTACCAGTGGTTCATCTCCAGCGAAAATGCCATTCCAGTTATTACTAGTATTGTACAGGTGGTTTACGCTGCGATGCACTATTTATCATATGATACGTACTACGAAGAGGAAGCGGACGAAGTGTGTAAAGTGTCCAACGCCCCCTTGAGGTACGTCAACGATGACATGTTAACGTTGATCATACTGTCTATAACCGGTGTCATGGGAATTAAGCGTTGGGGTGCTGAGGAAAGACTGGGGCATGCCTCTAGGAAGTGTATTGTATGGTTGTGCAAACTAATGTCATATTGGTACCTCCGCTACCAGAAGTCACAGGGATACCTCATGAACAAACTCATGGCAGCCTACGTATCTCTGCCGAAAATGGCGGATGGCGTTGCTATGTTGATCGTGTCATGTGGCCCCATCATAAATCCCAACTGTGACGTAGAAGTTGCAGCTTATAAGGAAGGTGACGAAGGCAACAAACCTGTAAAAAAACGGACCCGGGTAATATTCGAGGGTAAAGAGTATACTATAGCTCATAGACACCAGGATGTGGCACTGGATGATGATGTGCCTAACGCTTCATTTTGGGGGTTGATAAAACGCATCGAATCCCTCAAGGTACCTGTTCTCGCTGACTTCATGTGCTCCGTAGCCTCAAAGTGTTATGTTACCAACCCCTGCACGCTGGTTCTTACAAGCGAACTAGCGCAGTCACTCATCACTAATGACGTACCTCTAATGGCGCTTCTCTGCTCGGTGGCGGACAAGTGTCTGGACGAATGCATCAAGGGAAAACCAGATCCTAC
The DNA here is from genome assembly GCA_001077455.2 of Babesia divergens. Lineage (NCBI taxonomy): Eukaryota > Apicomplexa > Aconoidasida > Piroplasmida > Babesiidae > Babesia > Babesia divergens. Next base: position 1,453,896 of record CCSG02000001.1, read on the forward strand.
GCGCGTCGGTAACCTATCTGGGAAGGCCTACAAACTTATTACCTTTTGGGTGCTTGTTACCAAGGCGCTCGTATCAAATGGCACTGTGGACCCGGAAATCGTACTAAAGGTGAACTACTGGGTCCTCCAGTTGTTCAACAAGTACGCTAGGGTATTCAAGACGATGACAGAAGGTTGCTGTAGGGTATTGTTTGAGGGGTATACATACGTTTTCCAGTCACACAACAAGTTGTTGGAAGCGCATCGTGCTATACTTACGAATTATGCCGATTTCAACAAGTATATAGCACTTATAAATGGAGCCGTATGCTGGATTTGTCAGATATTAAACGAGTGCAAAGCCAAGGATACTGAAACCCTGGGCAATGAAGCCGCCTCTGATAACAAAGGGAAACTGAAGAGTGTGGAATCTAATATTGATTGTATGCCAGAAGGCGGGATATCACTATCATGGGAGAGCATATTAGTAGGATTCGTAGCGTTGAAGTATGCATTTAAGTTCCCATTTACAGCGCTGAATATGCTATATACAGTGTTATCAGGTTATATGGATCTCATAGTCAAAATTATTAACAAGCAAATCGATTCGGAAATCATAAAAGTAACGCCATCCACCACGCTACGTCTCAACTCCATTGTACGACAACTCTGTGACGTACTAATGCAACATACTTCCAAAGGTGCCATGCATTCGGATGCCCCATTGCAACTCATGATTCTACAGCTAGTCCATGATATTTGTATGTCGATCCATCAGACCGGGTCTTCCCAGGATGGATTCATTTTTTCGCTGATACAGGGTACTATGAACGGTGCAGGGACAGATATATTGAATAACGAGGATGATAGCAATGCCGAAGACATTGAATCCATACAGCAGGAGGATATCTACTCCGATATCGTGACAGCTACAAAAGCCAAGGTACATAAAAGGGCTCCTGTGGTTAATGTAACCCCTTCTGAGGGGGTGGCCGGCGGGCACCCTTTCAAAGGAGTAACCGATGCTCTGGAATCGTTTTGTAGCAATATGGCTACAGAATTATCATCAGGTGTTGCGGATAAGATAGGCAGGATTGCTATCTCGTCGCAGATAGCTAACGCTATGCTGCTTCTAAATGCATTCCAGTCGCTTTCAAATATCATTACAACGGACGCCATGGAGAGGCCACCACCAAAGTCACTACCTGGATACATTTTCATCAAGTCAAAGTCGCTTACGGGGCTGTTCAGCAACACCTTTGGGGATCTGTGGTCTAACGATGGTCATGGGCGGAACTTCGCGCATTCCATTCTTACAAGAGTGATGCGAATGATCAAACGTGAAAATTGGGTTGCCAACACATGTATGGTTAAACAGGCTGTGCCCGGTCCACTGTCCAGTGGTGACAAGAAAAAGGTGAAGTGGCTGTCTAGGTGCTTTGTGTTCAATGGGAGCAAGGAAGCCGTCGAAATTTGGAAAGCTGTTCGGTTTTTCGCGAAAAGCAAGCTGCTGTTCGCAGACGAATTGATGTGCTATGCACCTGTAAAGAGCAAGAAACAGGAGCGCCCTCTGCTAAGTGAGACTATTAGGTACATCCGCAGCGTGAGCACCCGAGCTCCCTCTAAGCATGTCGACGCTTACGAGTCGGAAAAAGCAGGGGCTGCCCCAGAAGCATATGAGAACACCTTCACCCATGAAAACATAGAAAAGGCTGTCGCCAAGCTAAACGGTGTAATCACGTCGCAGACGTGGCTCGACTTTGACAACGACCTTGTCACGAACGGTCTTAACCTCAGATCCATACTGATGAACCCCGGTATACTAAAGGACTATTCTGCGAGGGCAACATTCCTAAATGCGCTCTCACGGCACATGCTCATCAAGGAGCTGCTCATATCAGTGGGCGTGGACGTGCGCTGATCTAAGTCTGTACGCGGATGTCCTTCTCCGCATTGACGCGGCTAATTGTTATATTGCGACTGCATTAATGTGTGTATGTGCTGTGTGCTTATTTTAGGACTTACACCTTGGGTTGCCTCCTGTGTCTAGCCTGCCTTTAGTATGCTCACATAGAGGCGCGGCTTAACGTCACTGAAGTTATACAATTATAAGCGATATAGAAGAATGATTTATGGCGTCTTACTTCAGAATGTGAAGAATGATACGCGCATATCCATGTGGTGGGTGCCCCTCTAGTATGATAGCATGTGTAGGTATTATGACTTTACCAAAGAAGAGAAAAAATCCATCGCAGACCGCATACATGACGAAATCATCAGTAGAGATCTCCTATGGGTGAATTTTCTGGACCTGGACGGACGGAAGGTGGTGTATCGGAAGTACGCCGGTGTTATTATCAGCATATATGCGGATCGTGAGGATAACACACTTGCATACCATGAGCTTATTCAACTCATAGTAGAGATCCTTGATGCCTTCTACGGAAACGTAAGTGAACTTGATGTTGTTTGCAATTACAACACGGTTCACAACATGCTGAACGAGCTTATTCTCGCAGGGGAACTTCTAGAAACCTCGAAAGAGAATGTATTAGACCGCCTCAAAGCCACATACAGGCTTAACTAAGCATTTATCTTAGCGGTGTAATGATGACATTATCATTGTGGTCGGCTGCTGTTTTACCAACAGGCCAGGTGTACCCAAGTTATATTCATCTTATCCACGTTTACGTTGCACATTCAGAATATACTGTGTCATTATGCAGACAGATTGTGCTCCCAGATTTCTTTGGCGTATCACATGATCTACTTGCGGAGGCTGATGAGTCATTTGATATTAATCAACGAAGTGATTGCATAGGTCGGGTCTCACTTTTAAACAGAAAAATACCTCCATTTAAGTTCATCTAGTGTCGGTATATATTTCAAAATACCTCCACTCGAAACTGTAGAAGGGCGATTACCACACCACCTATATCAAGGCATATAACTTCTTAACAAAACCAAACCTCAGGGGTGGTATTAAGCGTATGCAATTATCTAATATTACTAATCGTAAAGTGCAATCAATATGAGCGTTCTTGCCTCAATAATAAGCATACTAGCAGTGTCGCCTATATGAATTCTCATTCCACTATCCCTGTGATCTCTTTCACCCTTCCTCAACTTAACAGGGGGAAGTGTATCCATCGTTACCAAGTGGACCACAGTCTATAGCCGCAATTAGTACCAGTACAACTCGAATTGCACTGAAAGATAGCATTCTGTTTCACTTCAATGTCACCCATCCTTATCTAAGTCCGTCTTCCAGCTAACCTCAAGAAGATTTTGCCCTAGCATTGTCACCGTAACAGGATTTCCTATGGATTCTCTCGACCACTTAACAGTTTAATGGCGTAATAATTTAACATAATCATACGTGTTTCACCAGTTATAACGACGTTCTATGCGGTAGCCCTGCAACCAGTTGCACTGAGAGCATGGCTGATCTCGCCTCAACACCGTTAGAAGGCATTCACCTGAAGAAATGCTCAACATTTTCACCGTGTATTACTGCCACTGATGTGGCATGTGTAATATATGTATTATCAGTTCACTAAGTGTAACTATAGGGAGCATGCCGATGCTTGTCGGCCAGTCCAGGCATTGTCAACAGAACACTGACGGCCATATTCAGAATTGGTGCCAATAACATAGTATCGCAGAATGTTAAGATTATCACTACATGGGATATCACTGTGAATAGTGTCGTTAATAGTATTTTGGTCATGGTTCATCACTTTACTGAGAACACCCTCCAGATGCTGTGGGCTGGCAGTGATCACGGTCTACTAATACAACGGCAGTGGAATCTACAATGGTATGATGTAGTAAATAAGAGTAGTGACAATATATTGCATAATTCTCAATGCGTCTACAGATCGGAATTAGAGTTGGGATGGCAGTAAATCCGGGTCACTAGGCGTGTCCCCTCTGGAGCACTGCGGCGTCTGCGATTCTTGCCCTGGAACTCCCAGAAACATCTCTACAGTATGCACCAACATGCCCTACATGGCGTCTGGACTGCCTGGCAGCCCCCAAGGAATCCTGCTTACCCTACATAGAAGGCTTCTACTGGCCTCAGTTGATGTCGTTCGGAATCTCAGCCTGAGACTAGTTGACATCCTGAAGCTCATATATAAATCACTAATCAATCCTTTCATACTCTTACAACAATGAAGTTCTTAGGAATCCTGAGGGCTTCCGCCCTGTGCCTCCTAGTCTCAGCCTTCCATGGCCCCCGTGGAGTCTTCTGCAGTAATCTCAAAGTTGATCCTTCCAATGAGTCTTTCACTGTTGAAGTGTCTGAGGATCATGAGGATTCCACTGTGGAATCTTCCTCTGAGCTCTCTTCTCCTGCACCCAAGTCCAACCTTGTCTTCCAGAGTTCCGAATGGAATGACTCACATCTGGCCAGTGCTTTCCTCTTCCTTGAACAATTCTGCAGGGATGTCATTTCAAAGAAGTTTAATGAAAAGCTTTGCGAGTATGACTACGATGCTGCCTCCAGGGCGTGTGTATATCTTTCCTTCAAACTGGAGTCTGTTACCAATCACTTTGCTCCAACGTATGGTCCCGGCAGAGTGGCTGAAAGGAAGGAGATCCCCAAGAATTTTTACAAGGACGTCTTGAAGCCTGAGAAGTTTGATGTGTATGCAATATGGCTTGAGAAGAATATTCAGAACATTACGGAGTCCTATAAGAAGATGATTGGGGAATCTGTAAAATTGACTGCGACAGAACTTAAGACTGAGACTTCAATGGGACCTCTAAAGTATGGGTTTGTATATAACGGTTATTGGTGGGGAGAAATAGTTTATTGGTTACCTCCAGAAGTATATGCGGACACGGGTTTCTTGGAAGCCCTCAATGAGCTTAAAACTTCTCTTGACAAGATCCCGAAGAGCCCTGTGGAGACATCCACTGTGGACTATCAGATTAATGAGGATGATGTAGAGGAGCCTTTCAGTGCTGACGTGTCTGAGAAGTATGGTAATCTGTATGGGAGCCCTGTGGAATCTAAGGTCATCGAGAATCCATCCCAGGAGCCCTCCACTCTCAACTTGTCTGGTAGCTCCAACAATCCGAATGGATCTATGGCAACACCTTCCTCCAATGGGGCAGCTGAACTTGAGAAGCAGATGCAGGAGAAGCTGATGCAAGAGATCGCTGAGCAGCGTAAGGAACTGGTCGAAAGGCTTTCTAAGTCCGATGCACCATACTCCTTACAGGACATGACTTTTTTCCTTGGCATCCTAAGAGACGAAGCAGATGTGGACCCTGAGGCTGTCCTAAAGATCGGAGAGAAAATCCATACCTTCCTTGGTAACTTTGGAATCCATGGAGAAGATGCCAAAGCAAGTCTAACGATATTCATGGAAATGATCCAG
>CCSG02000001.1:1473059-1701043 GCA_001077455.2 Babesia divergens
GGTGGAGATTGAGAAGAAGCGCAAGTACGAACCACTGACCAAGCAGATGAGCAATGAGAAGCTGAACGAAGCGACCAAATTCAGGATCGTACCGTATGTGATGACATGGGATGGGTTAGTGACGAACTACCACAACGGATACAAGACGGAACTTGGAATAACGGACAGGATGGAGGCTCAGATCCAGAGGGTGTGTCTGCAGATCACCCACGAGATTGTCATGAGGGAACTTGGACTAGACCCACTGGCAGAACAACCAGGAGGCCCCGAGCGCAAGCGGCGGGATCTGGGCATATTTGGAGGAACCCGCCCAGAACTACCAGACCCCAGGTCACCGGCAGCAGCGGTGGCCCCGGCAGTGCTCTGCGCTATCTAAGCCACTAACTTACACTAATAGCCCAAACTGCCACACGTGCTCACACACAAGTTATGCCGACAAACACAAATCTTAAGCAGAGGTAAGCCTACTTCCTGTTATATAGACACAAAGTAGATCATTGTTACATGTAAAAATTTGACTGCACAGCTCAAACGCATTTACAACAGACTTATGACTCTCCGAATTCGCATTATAAAGTGATGTAACATTATGGGTACTTTTGGATGATAGTTGTAACATGTGATACAAAGGTGAGAGTATATTTTGGAGGATAACCTCTTCTTTTTATGAACCAGCGCATTAACATCCCTGTTAGTTTTTCAATGGGATTTAGGATCTCGGTACCACAGGTTATAACTACACGTGATCTCATCCATAGTGGAAATTAACACAGCTACAAGTAAACTAACTGAATTCAATGATATCCCTTGCAGGACCATGCAATATTCCGATATATAGTGGCATCTTATGTAGTTAATACAGCATGCAGAGTCAGCATCATATGGCAGTCCGTATACAGCATGTAGATTCAGCAATGTTCTGCTAGATGAGCACACCGTAAGTTTTACACGATTAAATCTCGATATGACAAGTTCCTATGCACACTAATTGCATATATCACAATTTTTTACGACACTAGCCGATGTAATAGACAGGCAGAAGGAAGTGGCCCGAAATCAGCCGGATCGAGCCATCACGAGGTGCATGCTTTTGGTAAGTACCAACGTCTACCAGGTCTTAAAGATTGCTGTGGCTGCTCGAAAGTGCTTATAAGTGCTCAATATCTCATGTCTAAGGGCTAATGGCCGTGCACCCGAAAGCACGGCAAAGACAGTAATTATACATTTCCGAAGTCCTCTTAGATTAATGATATGCAACCAATCGCGCTTGTACATGTGACTACACATTGATGTGTGACATTCAAACATGGAGCTTCTGAGACTCGTAAGGGTTTTGACCCTTGGCTGCTCAGCCTTGGTTTTCGGTGGCCAATTAATCAACTGTGCGGATAGTGTCCAGCGAACCGTTCCCTACACGCCCACTTCTTTGAAAGATGTGCTTGATTTCCTTGTGAAGCTGAATGGTTCCAATATAAAGGCAAAGGTTTTAAAGAACGTTGAGTCGTCGCTTCATACCTACTTGAAATCAGATGAGATTCGTGACAGAGATAGCAAAACTGTTTTTGAAACAGTGCTTGATAATGCTTCAAAGCTGCGTGATAACCTGCTTCGTAGCAACTCCGGCTATCCTGAATATTGGAATACGATGGACTTCTCCGATGCATCAGTTGATCAACACGCCGCTAGGCTGGTTAACTGGTTGCCTATATTCCACAGCGAATTGTGGTTTCTATACTTCCAGATTTCTAATGAATGTATGATCCTCGGTGGAAACAAATGGCAACTTGAGAGTGGAAAGATGAATACAAAAATGAAATCATGGCTCACCTCCAAGAAACCCAACGGCATTCCTGTCATCCCAAAAGATTTCAAGGAGGAGGAGTTTCGCACAGACCTCAATCTCGCAACGATTGCTTCGAATACTGGTATAGACCTTCATCGGGGTGCCCCCCTGAATCATGCCCAGTATGGTCTTTTGTTCCTTCGTTCAAGGTGGACTGATTCCAATTTAGCTAGTGCAATTCTCTTCTTGGAGGAGTTTTGCAAGGCGGTAAAGAGTGGTACTTTTAGCAAGCATGTTTCGCAGGTAGAATATGCTGGTATAACGAGTATCTGTGGGGAGATTACTGAGAATCTCAAACCTTTTACGGAGAACCTCTGGGCATTATACAGCCCGACATCTCTAGAGGAAGTTGAAGAAGAGGAAGATGGAAGGGCTGAAGCACTTGTGTCGAAATCCCCAAATATGTATGATGGGAAATTACTTGCCGATGCATTCCCTAATTACATTGATTGGTTAGTAAAGAATATTCCTGAGATTAATAAATCCTTGGATGAGATGACGAAAACCAGCTGGAATACAGAAGAATTGTCTAATGCCACAATGGCTGGCCCCTTCAAGTATGGTTTCGTGTGCAAGAGTGAATGTAACGATGACATATACCGAAAACTCCATGGGAAGTCTCAAAAACTGAAGGAATCCCTCAATAAGATACGTGAATCTCGGAAATCTCAGGATGAACCACAGAAGACTGAAAAGACACGACCAACTGGTACACAAGAAGAGGGTAGAGGGGCTTCCGATTTACAAGGTACAAAAGCTTCAAATGGCGAACCGAAAGGTGAGAAACCTGTGTCTGCACCTGAGAGGAAATCTGCTGACGCGGGAAGCCCCTCTGCTGTAGATCCTACTGTTGTCCCTCCACAACAGCCTAGTGCCGCTGGTGGATCAGACTTGCCCCCCAAGGCAGCCCCAACTTCGCCGACAGAGACGTCTAACTCTCAATCCAACACTGACTCTACTGATCCTGACTCGGATCAAGTGAGAGAAAGTTCACAACAGGATCCGTCTGCTAAAGTGTCAGGTCATGAGGGCTCTGAGCCAACATCTGATTTGGATGCTCCCACATCGGATCAAGCGACAGAAACCCGAGGACAGACGCCTTCTCCTGAAGTTTCAGATGATGACTCTAAGCCAACACCTGGCTCTACAGAGTCATCAGATAATGCTTCAACTACTCCATCCGCCCCTGCTGCTCCGGCAAACAACCTTCGCCGCCCAGACGATTCAACACCCGCTCCCAAGAAGCCATCATTCGCCTTAGTACCAACGGTGAGGGGCCTTGCAATGGTGGGATTCTTGGTGGCAATCTGCTGATGGGGCTGACTCGGCAGTGTCGAATTCCCCTGTCATATGTACCATTATTTTACAAATAAACCAATGAAGTTGCTCTAAATATTTTGCATACATTACTATTCGTTGCTTTCATTCTTCACGTCTGTAGATGCGCTCTATCTACATATCAACGGGAAGGCATAATGTAATACAATTCTTGAATGTACTAAATGGTATCACCTTTGAATATACTATGTAGTTGTAATAATAGGACTATTAAATGTTGATGAAAGGCAATTGGTGACCACAGATGCATCATGTTCGCTGATGCAATGCTTAATGAGGGCATTAAGCAAACTACTCGGATATAATGGCAGTTTACAGAAAGGAGGCACCGTGACACCGTTGAATAGTATTTACCTAGCATAGCCCATCTCCGAACGGCATAATCGATGATAGTCTCTTAGGGGTGGTCACTATATACCTCCACGTAATACCATACTAGTATTTCCGTCCACTCTGTCATATGGCGTTCACATAACGTATGCCAAACTATGCACTTTACGCGCATCAGAGCTATTATGATATAGTTGCCGATATACTGCGAGATTAACAGAGTATGGCCATTAAAGCATCATTAGAATCCTGTTCTACAATAGCTTACAACGAAAAATCCATCACGATTGTGAGATAAGGGTTGATAAAACAAATTAACTCCCAGAATTCTGTTATATCATGCTAACTTAAGGTCCTGAAGTTGGTTGCATTGGGTGGGTCTGTAATGAGTACGCATGGCAAAATTCGTTAGTTCTGTTCCTTCGCAGCGTGCTTTGCCAAGAATCCCCGGTTAGACCATAAGCTGCATCAGTTACGCTTATGGATGGATCTCACGTGCCACTTATGATATAGCCGGTGAACACTAGTGCCAATATTCGTGCTCACAGCTACCCAGAAAATTGCAGTTGCATTACATTCAGCTGTTGCGATATGAGTCCCTACTTTTGAGCCTGCTAAAACTTTCTTTTCGGAATAGACTCCACTAGCGCCTTATGCCAATCTCTGTTCAGAGTGTAGTTGAGGAATATGCTTACACATGCAGTAATTGAGAGAACATGGCTGTGCGTCAATTGGACGTGCTCTCTTATGGGGAGCCGTTTGGATGACGCACCTAAATATCTGGATCTATTCAAAGCGATCCCTTTTAGACGGTTGCGATCGACGATTCCGCCTATGACGTAAACACCGTCGGGAGATATATCATCTAGCACATCGTCAGCATCAGCTGATAGATACGTGAGATCCTTTGTATCGAACAGTTCCTCTACGCTTTTATATTCAAGGGTACATTTCCAATTGCTCGTTCCTGATATTTTCTCGAAGGCCCGCGCAAGATAACTTCCCTCTTGTATTCCACATATTACAAGATTAACTGGCTTTTCAGCCCTCCTGTTGAATGCATAGCTCTGCATCAATTGATTTGCAAGGCTTTTTGCCTCCTTTTCATTTTCGTAGCAGTCGTATTCACAGTCTATGACAACTGTGCAGTTTTGGCGACACAATCCCATAAAGGATATCTTCTTCTCATGTTTGGTAAGACATGCTAAGGATTCATCTGATTTCACGATGTTTAGAGGCTCATTTACATTGGTTGTGGAAGCCGTACCATCCTTATTATCTAGGCCAAGCTCTTTGGCCGAATGTTCATCCATTTGTTACACACTTGTTTTATTCATACATTTATAACAATATATAGGGCACAATCGTATGTAGTATCAATTTTTAATGTTGGCACAACATCTTCTGTGCAATTCAGCTACAACATCATGGGCCTATGATTAACTCCCTCGGGCCATCTTATTGCTACCACTTTATCAACCATTTGTTCGATGTTATATGTGTTATAGCACCAAAACCCATTCAATCATACGCGGTCATCCAGATACGCTAAATAAGCCGGTTACGCGCATCACATGGCTGGTATATTCTGTATCTGTTCAAGGATTCCATCCACATCCACCCTAGCGAACCTATTTTGTTCGCTTATGCTACCATGGTGGGCGAATTCCTTTGGATATGCAATAGACTTAACATTCACCTTCTCGGGTCTTGTCGCTAAATATTCCAATATCGCTGATCCGAATCCCCCTGGGGCGCCATGTTCAGCAGTAACAATAGTATGATGATTTTTCAAGATTCTATCTATCATTTTCGTGTCCATAGGGTTCAGGAACCTCATGTCCACAACGGTGATGTCGAGGTTACCTTTATCTGCAGCCTTCATCACGTCGAGTACAATCGGCCCGAACCCCAAAACAGCGATTCCGGATTTCCCCAGTTGCAGTTGCCTTGCCTCGAACACTTTGGGCCCCTTTATCATCAACATTGGGTTGGCCATTTCTTCTTCTGTGTACTTAAAATACTTACTTAGTTCATCTTGTGACGCCACAAATCCTTTGGGATATCTAATCGCTGATGGTTGATCGTCGGTATTATAAGCTATTCTCGCCATCATTTTTAGTTCCACTCCGTTGCTCGGCGCCATGATGAGCATGTTGTACATTAGTCTCAGGTAATTAATATCATAGTTTCCGTGATGCGAGGCTCCGTCCTCCCCGACATATCCCGCACGGTCTATGGCGAACCTCACAGGCAGATGCTGCAGCGACACATCGTGGATGATTTGGTCGAGTGCTCTTTGCATGAATGTGGAATAGATGCAGCAGAAGGGCTTTGCCCCGCTGACAGCCATACCTGCAGCGAACGTAACGGCATGTTGCTCGGCAATACCAACGTCAAAAGCCCTGTTTGGAAATTTCATGCCCAATTTTCCTACTCCAGTCGACCCAGGCATACCTGCTGTTATGGCTACCACTGCTTCGTCCTTCTCGGCAAGATCAATGAGGGATTCCGTGAATACATCCGTGAAAGTTTTAGAGGTCTCACTCTGTGGGTTGTTCCCAACCTTTGATTTCCCCTTTATTGAATGCATACGGTCTGGTGCCTTAAGTGCTCTGTCATAGCCCATTCCCTTGACTGTTTTGACATGCAGCACTACTGGAGTTCTTCGCGCCCCCTTATTGTTGGCACTTAGTTTTTCTTTCAGATGCGTAAGTACCGTAGAAAGGTGTTCAACGTTGTGCCCGTCTATGGGTCCGATGAATACTGGCGTTTTCGTCTCATCCTGGATTATGGTATCAAACTGCGCAATGGCATCGTTGTCTTTGATACAGTCCATCCGTGTCATTTCTTGCATAAAATAGGGGACTAGTGGTGTGGTTCCATGCTTAGCTGGCAGCCCTGTCGGCAATGAGCTCTGCTCGTTGTCGTTGTAAATGATAATGAGAGGGGAGTTCAGAGTGACACTGTAGTTTAGCGCTTCTAGAGACATTCCCCCAGTTAAACTGCCATCTCCGATGACACATACATATGACCTATCTTGATGTGTACCTTTTACGACATCGCCCTCGTATATTCCCTGTAGGGCACTGATCGATGTAGATGAATGCCCTGCACCAAAGAGATCATGTTCACTTTCGTATCTACGTAGAAATCCTGACAATCCACCAGATTGTCTAATTGTATGCATTCTTTCTCTCCTTCCTGTGACCATTTTGTGTATATATCCTTGGTGCCCGATATCCCATACAATGCGATCCTTGGGTGAGTCAAAAATACGGTGCAGGGCCACGGTAAGTTCCACTACCCCAAGCGAGCTTGAGAAGTGGCCACCCACTTCCTCTGCGTTCTTTATCATGCATTCTCTGAGTTCGCTGCATAACTGTGGCAACTTGGACGACGACAACATTTTAAGGTCGTTAGGCGATTTGATACTCTTGATGAGCTTTTCGTTGCCACTAGACGGCGTCTCGAAGGTAGCATATAAAGGCGGTGTATGGAATTTCTGAACCTTTAGCATTTTGATCCCACCAATTGCCCTTTCTGAAATGGCACGTTTGGCAAGGAATGCCATTTGTGGCACTTGTACGGTGCTGGCGCTGCCACCATTCTCGAGGGCAAGTACCAGTAGTACAATCGCAGCTATATATGCCGCGAGAGTACGGTGTATATCCATTGATTGTAACGTCTTTAACGAGTTAGTTCGTGATTCCGCCGCTCCCCACCGCGTGCCATCTTAATGGCCGAACGGAAACCGTCTTGATTGCACACTTATCGCATCTTACCCATAAATTTCCAGCCACATAGGCACATACACATTCACACGTTTTACAGTTCGACATCCATGGTCACTTTCCAGCTTGAACGGGAATGTGTATGTGGAATCCAGTTCTCGGTGTTCCATGTTGTCTAAATTTTGGAATATACTGTTAAGATGCGATGTGCAGGCTTACATCACATCGATCCCTGATCCGAGGTGTGAGCCAGCGATCTACAGGGCATGTTATTCGGTTAGTCTCGGAATTTAGTGCCTCAGCTACACGCCATCCTCGGGGATGTGCAGAATACGCTGCAGCAGTCTCTAAGGCTTTGGTGCCATTCCGCATCTATTCCACTCTCGTAGATGTTCATCATGGCACTTTATTTCTGCGTGCACAACGTCCTGAAGATCTATTTCGTCTAAGCAAGGAGGCTATAGCATGTTCGTCTGCTGTTGTGTCTAGGTTGCTTGAGCGTTCCCTTCGGGAACGTTTGACTGCCAAGGAGCTAGTCTATGCAATCGACCACATATCCAACACACTTTGTATCATAGCAGATCCGTGTGAGTTACTTCGCCATGTGCATCCTAACAAGGCGTGGCGGCACGCCGCCAACACTACTGTTGAGGAGATTTCTGCGTTGATCAGCCGTCTCAACATCGATGACAAGGTATGTCATAATGGTCCTGGGATCAGGCAGTAGCGTGTTATTAGGTGTGATCATATTTGTGCTTGTGTTAGAGCTTTATATAAAATCCTTTCGTTTTTTCCAGCCTAGTTCCTCTTTTTATAGTTGATCTCTTATATCACATTCCCAATTTTATGGCATCTACAAACCCATTTTCAGCTGTATGAAATAATGAATGCTGCGTATGAGGCATCCAGAGAGTGTATGACCGAAGAGGAGTCCTTGGTTTTTCTCCACATGATAGAATCCATGCGCAACCAGGGTGTAGGGCTACCGCCGTCTGATAGGGTAATTACCGCACGTGCATTTACAGCGTCACATTTCCCCTTATAGGAGGTATATTTAGAGCTTCAACGAGAAGAGGCATTGATATCATTCGAGCTTTCCGATAACACGGTTTTGAAGCATCTCCCTGTGACATCCATATATGGACGCCGGTTGCCTCACAACTCGGCGGTTTACTCATACATCTTACGGTTCGTCATGCATTAATTCGTATTCAACCCTTGCAGCACTTCCCCAGACGAGAATGTGCGTCGTATAGTCTGGGAGGCACAGTCCCAGTGTAACCCTGATGTCTTGGATAAGCTCCTCAGACTTCGTCACATTCGCAATTCCATTGCATGTACTCGTGGGTTCCGAAACTATGCAGAATGCGCTCAACGGTAAGTGACGTGGTGGAACTCCGTCACCTGATGCTTTTGTTCCGGCTCATCATGATCGTAGGGAGTGCATTATGAACACGCCAGAGTCGGTGGATGCGTTTTTGAACAAATGCGCCTCTTCACTCGAGAGCGACGTTCTGGCTGAATTGAGGGAGCTTCGTGATTTGAAACGTTCAATGGGTTCTAATGACGTTTCCCTGAATCCGTGGGATTTGGATTATCTGATTGGGTCAGAGAGAGGCAAACTATCGGTGGAATTCAGCGTGAGGTCCGTCCTGGATTACTTCGAGAAGCTGCTGGATCAGCTGTTTGGGATAAAGTTGGTAAGGGACACGACAGAACCCCTTTGGCACCCTCTCGTGGCCAAATTTATTTTGGTGAGGAGATCCGGGCCCCACGTGAATGGAGGCTCATTTGTTGAATCATCTTCACCGGATCCTTGCAATTATGTGGGAGCCCCAGACTGCGATTCTAGCGGTGATGTGGAAATAGCCCATCTGTACATGGACCTATTTTCCCGCGAAGGGAAAACAAATGTCTGTGCGCAGTTCACTGTTAGGTGCTCCAAGTTGCTCGAACCAATATACAACGGTGCATTTTCAAGCGCGCCCTGTGTTCCCGGTTCTGTGTCACCTGCTCATGTGAGCATAAGGAGTCCGGACGGTTCTCTTCGTCAGATTCCCGCTACGACTATTGTTTGCAGTTTCCCGATAGAAGGGACCCGCACTGATATATTGGAAGCACTAAACGAGTCATACATAGATGTGATGGCTGCACAGACTCTGTTTCATGAATTGGGCCACACCGTGCATGCTCTATGCAGCCGTACCAATCTACAGCATCTGTCAGGTAACCGGGGCGGTGTGGACTTTGCGGAGTTTTCTTCACATCTTTTTGAGTTGTATTTCGTTGAGGGTCTTTCTGATATCTGCAAATCCGCGGGCCTTGACACAGCGTCCGCAGAGAGGGCGTCCACTCTGTTGAGGAAGTATCGCGCTATCGATACGGCACGCATGGCACTTATGGCTAAACTCGACCTTGCGTTCTACAATTCATGTGAAGAATTGCATTCTCGCAATGTCCCCGATCTGATAAACTCTGTGCGTCTGTTCGGCGATAAGTTCGACTGCTCCGATATTTCGGTGTTGTTAGGTCTCCCGGCTTTGACAAACTTTGACCACCTGCTTCACTACGGAGGCACTTACTTCTGTTATCTATATTCTAGGTATGTGCCACTTAGTGTTATCAATTTATTCGTGACGCTGAACCTTAGGGTGCTGGCAATAAAGATTTGGAGGTCGTTCGAGGGCAAGCCTCGATCCAGTTGTACTGGTGAGAAGCTATACGGATTCTTTATGAAGGTGAGTCTTCAGCGTTTATATCCAGCTGTATTGTTCAGGGATCCACTGACGCTTCTCTGGCTCCGCTGAACCTCCTGGCAGGCCGGGATTTAGCACTCATGAAAGACGACTTATTTCTGGACTAGCCCATAGACAATAGCGCCTCTAGTGGCGCCCCTGTTTTAATATTCTGTACAATGCTCACAAAATTTCGCCACCAGTTTCCGGGTGCCACGGCGGCGCATCGGAAGCTTCCATGGAAGACGTGTTTATGCGCTTCACCGTGAAGACATTATAGATGTAAGACTATATTATTCACACGTTAAATCCTTCATGTGACTTGTGTGTGTCTTCCTGAGGGCTCATACCCCCCGGAGGACTGCTGTGTTGTGTCCAACCGACTTCTGTCGCTAAGTTCACCCAAACACAGCGCTTCTAGGTGTGATACAGACCACATAACTGCAATAATTGGGCATGGAGGACCTTGGCCCCGTTTCGAGGGCCGTTGAGGCTGTTATGCGTTCCTGTTTTAGCGGCAGCGTTAAAGAGCTTCATTCTGCTGTAAAGCAGCTGTTATCCGTAGATTCCTCTGAGGCGGCGAAGTTAACTGCCGACAACAGCGCCCTTTCATATCCTGATGATACTTTCAGTTGCGTGGAGCTTTCCGCTCTCGAGTCGCTACGCGATACCAAGCAACACACCGTCGCGCATATCGCGGCTGCTGGAGCCAATATTGACATTCTACAATTCTTGTTGACATCTATGCCTGCTTTGGCCCACTGCCATGACGATAATGGTGAGAATCCGCTTTTTTATGCGATTCGTGCAGCTGCCGGTCGCGGTGAGTTAGACAAGGCTGGAGCCAACTTTATATCGTGTGCGCTGTTACTTCTGGGTCATACTGGGCCGAACATAATCAGCAATAGTGGCGCAAGTGCGTTGCATGTTGCTGCCGAGCTAGGGGCACTGGAGGTATGCCGATTCCTGGTTAGCAACAATGCGGACGTGAACATATTTTCCGACAATTATGGCACCCCCCTAACCGTTGCCGTCATCCGAGGCTATGTGGATATAGTTGAGTTCCTCTTATCGCAGGGGGCTAACCCTGACGGTGTACCGTATGGCGATGTGTCTCTGCAGGAGTGTTCTGCGTGTCGTTTTCCGCCGCCTCTCGTTTTCGCGTGCAGCAGCGGTCAGACAAAGATATTTGATTTACTCCTGTCGTTCGGTGCCAGCGTGAACGTGCGCGACTGTGAGGGGTGGACACCTCTGCATTGTGCTGCTGAGGTTGGCATGGTTGATCTAGTACGCCGCCTTGTGGAACTGAATGCAGACTGCAACGTCAAGACGCAGGGCAAAACAGCATATCACCTTGCTGTGTGGAACGGCCATGGTGAGGTAGTCGATATTTTGCGTGACCTCACCGTCGACAAGGAACCCATAGATCGACCTGAGCCCGAGTCCGCTGCTGCCGAAGCTCAGTCAGATGAGGAGATATGCGTTGAGGCGTTCCATGGGAGCGCTGAAGAACTTGAGCTATTAGTTAATAGATTGCGTGAGGAGGGTCGTGTTTCCGTTTCACAGAAGGATTACGAGAATGCATGTATGTTGTACAGCCGTGCAATTGCGTACCTGCGCCGGGCCGGCGAATCGCACAAGACGACCCTGTCTGTATTTTATTCGAATCGCAGCCACACCTACATGATGCTTAACAAGCTTGACAAGGCGCGCCGTGATGCCGAGGCGGTAGGTCGAGCAGCATTCACATATTATATTTCTATAGTGTATCGCCAGTAACCCATCGTGGCCCAAGGGCTACTTCCGCCTGGCCTCCGTGGACAAAGCCTGCAACCAGGAGACTGACTATCTGTACAATTTGTTCCAGGCATATTCACGTGATCCAAACGACGCATCAATGCGCACATTGTTCCAAGAGGAGTTCATGCGTGCGAAGAAGGGTGCTTCCAAAATCTAGGCACCTGTGATGTCGGTTAAAACTGGAAAGATAGAATGCCAGTGACTTAATCGCCGACTTACGGCACTTGAGAAGATCACAAATTATCGCATTACGGTATCAAGATGCTACGGCCGTTACACGGTTTGGTTTACTCTGGTGTACCATCCGCTCCTGCAGCGTAGGCTGCCACGATTTGCGGATAAATCAATACTATACACACAGTTCGTATGCAATGGGAGAGAAGTTTATATACGGGGTACTGTCGCCATCTGAGGAAGACTGGTG
Organism: Babesia divergens; assembly: GCA_001077455.2. Lineage (NCBI taxonomy): Eukaryota > Apicomplexa > Aconoidasida > Piroplasmida > Babesiidae > Babesia > Babesia divergens. Next base: position 1,485,264 of record CCSG02000001.1, read on the forward strand.
TTTTTGTATGACAGGGAGGCCTGTTGCATCATCTTTTAAGGTGCAAGTTGGTTTCTACGAGATATTTCCCGCTAATATTGGTGTAAATCAACATTTCTAATTGCTTTAATTTTAATTATACTAAAGTGTTAGACTGCGATAACACACGGGTGCTCTCCAGCGGTGTATGGTACATCCCCAGGCGTGCCGTTATGTACGACACTCTGAATGCGTAATCAAAAAATTCGAACCAAACTAGCACTTCACATTTTCCATGCATTTGAAGTGTAATACAGGTGAGTGTGTGCATTTGCTTGTGTATGCGGTGATAACGTCGGCTATCTTATGCATGTTTGAAGCAGTTCGTTATCATTAAAAAACAATACCAGCGTGATGTTAGTGCTATTCCTTGTTATGCAAGTTGTTTAAAATTTTACAGGATGATGGTCCATGATTGTTTGGGAAGCTGCTACAATGATCTCCCTCAGCCGGAGGTGGTCCTGAGCCCTGAGGATTCGGAGCTGAACTACTTCCTCTGGATGCCGGGTGTGCAATACCAGCCGCGTCTCCAGAAGAAGCTTTCTAAGCTCAGGTCGATCACGGCTGAGAGTGAGGCAGAGGTCGAACCTATCAGTGTTGACCAGGTCGTCGAGGAAGTGGTGAGACTTTGCTACTTTTCTTTGCGCCAATCTTGCCTTTCTCGCGAGAGGCGGGTTCGGGAAATTGATGATTATGTGCTGGAAGTAAATACGCGTTTGTGTGATCATGTTCCCCAAAAGCGTTGCTAGGTGGACGTCAAATCTGCCTCAAGCCGATATTGCTGTTGTCACCATGGAATGCCCATGTTCCAGGGAATCATTGGGGAATGATTATTCACGACGTGTTTTCTCCATTTTATGTTGATTTTCATGGCCAATTTGGCCTTGCTCGTTCGGTGTTACATATGTTCTCTATTTCTATCTGCACTATTTTCTCCCGTCTCACTCGACGTTAGATTCAAAAGGAAGAGTTGTTGGTCAAGTTCGAGGCTGTTTCTTCTGATGGTCGCATGGACTTGGCCACCGCATCTAACTTTGTTCGTGAGTTAGGCGCCACGCCTTCCCAGGCCGACTTGGTTGAGTACTGCGCGACGTACGGCAACTCCATCACGTATGATCAGCTTAAGGAGCTTCTTGCTGTCAGCATGTACCCGAATGAGACGGTTGAGTATTTGGAGAAGGTGCTCTTAAATCTATCCCTGGTGAGTTGCGCCTTTCGTTGGTGGTAACAGTACACAGGACAACTCCACGATTGCGTACAAGCACTTTGAGCACATCATGTCTAACTACGGCGAGCCGTTGGTTGCTGCCGAGCTTTCGGCGGTGAAGGACGTGCTTTTTGGCTCTAAGACTGCCATCCCTTGTGGAGAGTTGGCTGCACTGATTAAGTGATCGCACTTGCTGCGAGAATTTATTTCTGTAAACATAATGATTTAAACCACCATTTGTATCATTTTCCACGTGTACGTAAAGGCACTTACAAGATCTGCCGCCGCACAGCCCGTGTGTCACCCTGTGATGTTACCATTCTGTTCATTGTAGCATTGAGATTTGCAAAATGAATTTGAGTGATTTACCAACTATGGAGAGCGAATCTCCCATGATGGCCGACTTCGATCATCGCTCCCGCGGCACTGGTAAGTAACTGGGTTTGAGGCTGTGTATTTCCTCTGATCGCCCTTTTCCAGATGTTACGCCCTTACAAACATATTCACAGACCACAAGTCTTTGAGGAGCATTTGTTTTCTCTGTGGTTGCGCAATGTGTGTGGTCAGCGGTCTGAATGTGCTAAACATCCTCTCCATCACCATGCCTACGCTGTACCTGCTCAATGCTGTTCAGGGGTAAGTTTGCTTGAACTATCATGTATTCACTATGCATTCTAATTGTATTGTGTTATGTGTTATGTCTTCGTCGTATGAATTGAACAAGTGTCTTGTACACCTTTTCGTACCATTGATCTACCGCCTTCGGTTGCAACTCCGTTTGATACTAAATGGACAGTTGAGAGCCTTATGTGATACCATAATTGTCACATTTTATCTCTGCTATGCTCAACAACTTTCTTGCATCTTCGTTTTGATGTGTTAGTTTCCGGGTCCGGTGCCCTTTTGTATTTTCGCGCATTAATCACGATCGCAGCATTTTCGGGTTCACTATCATGGTTTTTGAGGGCGATGAGTACTCATCGCTTGCGCCGTACGCCAACGTTTTGGACATTTATTTCAAGTTTTTGGAATCCTCCGTGGGCCGTGCCATCTTTTTTATGTTCGTTGGTCTTCAGTGCGCTGTGCTCACATCCCTCTCTGTGCTATACTACCCTATGGCCGTCATTTGGTTCACGGTTTCCGCCGTCATCCTCATCAACCGCCAGCGTGAGGGTGTATCATTATACGAGGAATAACTCGGTTTTAATGTTCCTTGACCATCTATTAAGGCAGTGTAGTACTGCCGAAGTCTGTCGTAATGTATCGTTATCAAATACCTCATTACCACGCATGTGATGAGTGTATAACGCTGTTATGGCGGGATTCATCTCCGCCTAATGGCACCGACGATGATATCCTTAGTTTGTGTATAGCTTTACAGCGCCCTTTGCACAAGTGGAATAGGTAGTAGATTTCCGGTATTATGATGTTTTGTTCACGCGCCTATGTGAATATGCGATGTACACTTGGCCCTGGGTGGTAAGCAAGCATCGTTTCATGCAATGTTGAGTTCTTAAAACTAATACTGTACGATGTGATTCTTTCAAATTAGAAAATTTCCATATAGTCATAGGCAATGTCATTTTTGACATGCCATAGAGCCCCGTTTACCATCACTAGGTGATTTGTTAATTGTCCCTTAAATACTCTGGTTTTTATGGCGTCGCAAATTCACATTAGTCTAGAAGAAACTGTAGCCCTCCTCTGAACGTCTCTAGGTGCTGCGTTACTATTTTGTGTTTTGTGAACTTGGCGCCTGCGTACATGTCCAAGAAGGCATAATTTGCCAACGAGTCAGGAAGCCCCCCGGCCACCATGGTTAGTATGAAGAACGACACTGACTCATCGTTTGACTCGGGTTTGTTGAACTGTATGGATTTTGCGAGGTGTTTAAATTTTTCCTGCGGTGATTGCGTTTCTGCCATCTGGGGGATAGGTAGTATGTGTTACACTTCTGTTGCCTACCATTTTGAGGGCTTCACACGATGGTATGAGGTTGTAATTGCTGACCTGTCGCTTAAGGTCGAAGAGGTTCAGCGTCGAATTGAGATTCATTTCCTTTCTCAGTTTTAAGAGTCGGTTCTGCGCCAGTTATGGTTCAAGGTTACGTTGACTTGACCCTCACCTGTATGATATCTTCTTGCTTGCGATAAGTATCCCTTAGATGGGCCATGATATCATCATAGAGGCGTGTGAATGCGAAGTTGAGCGTTACTTGGCACATGATATCTCTCGAGCACTGGATTTCATCATTCTTGTTGACAAGGTATATCGATATGGCCTTTTCTACATATGAGCAGAGAATGCTACAAAGTTCGTTTTCGTAACCCGGAACCTACATCCGTCATATTTGATGTGTAAATCATGGTTTTAGCTTCGACGTACCATTACGAACTTGGTTTTGATTCTGTCCATAGCGCCGTATAAGAATTCCTTAAACCCAGGACTACTTTGGCACCAACTATAAAATATTGACCACACAAATACATCATACGCACCTATCCACTATCTCTTGCGCGTCATTGAGGTTGAGGTCAAATATGTCCTTGCAGCTGGGTGTGGCATGCATGAGGTAGTCGTTGGTGAGACAGACCCTTACTACACCTCCTAGATCATGTATCTTATCATCTCTAACTATATCTGCTGCGATGTGGTTTTTGAATCCGAAACTCGTCGTCACTTTCTCCTTCGTGACCTCCACAGCCTGTCCATGAAGGTTTAGGAAGACGTTAGGAACCTCCGTTTCGCGGAGGATATGGCATTCTGGGCAGCATTGCAGGGCAATCAGGTTCTTTCCTACCGATGAAGTCTCGTGAGATGTGCACATTGATGAGCGAGTGGGCAACCGGTACTATAACCAACTTCTGGGCAGAGTCCTGGTCAAATAGCGCGCGGTACAAATCTCTATGCGAGTTTTGCAGCACACAAATGAGCGCGTTAGCGCTGATTTCATCACACATCCGTTGAGAATGTCCTATGCGAGCGTATTTACACACTGGTGGGTCGTTGCACAGATGCATGATTCCTCAATTAGGTCCCTTCCTTGCGACACTGTAGACACCATTCCACGTTTGTTTTCCCAATAAGGCTGCGTCTAAAACTGTGCAACCTCCAAAATATTACTTCCATGCGTTGAATAACGCTCGAAGTGACGATGAACATTTTTTTGCGCGACCCATCGCTGTCGTCACTGCTGAAAGACGTTCGGTACAGGTTTCCTCCCAGTTTTATATCATGCGTGAGTTTCCGTAAACACGAGCGAACTCAGCAGGAGACATGCGGTTCATGCCGCTTTTGCCGGGTCTGCGCCAGTTCGCTCGAGGTTGCAAGTCTGATATGTCGTATTTTGGCGAGCGGCTTCCGCGACTTGAGCGTGTTTCTGATTGCCGATGAAGATCAGGACGTATACTCTACGTTTATGTTAGATTATCTGCGTTCTCTTTATACGCTTGTGATTCAGACGCATTCTCGATACAAGGTAGGTGTGGCCACGGTGTAATGTAATGTTCGACAGTATGAGTGCGGGATCTATGCACCGGATGACGGCGTTGGAGTGCTGAATCACAAGGCGTATAACTTGACCATACTACCGGTTCACAACTGGAGGCGCTTGCTTGACGAGGGGGCTTCCAGTGCTGTGTTTGGTAATTCTGGCAAGATGCGGTTCCTCTTTATCGATGGTTGCAAGTACATCTTCGAAGATTTTTACTCCGAGTTGAAGGCTCGTAACGAGTTGGAAGGCACAGTTGGTAGGCTGGCATCATGTGCATGTTCTGATGCTGATCATCACGTTTTACGGCACCAGAGATCATCCAATAACTGTCTGCCTAACGGGTCGAGCTCAGATCCTCCTTCAGACACGATTCTCCAAGAGGATCTTTCTCATGTGGGCGAATCATCGTCACAACGTATGACGTCAAGTGTGACATTGGTGAAGTCCGATAGATGTGACGGTTTGAGTGATATGAGAGAACTCGACTGTTTGGCTCTCTCCAAACCTTGTGACGAAGGTTGTGCAGTGCGTGATGTTTTGTTTTTCGACAATGTGATATGCGGTGGGACGTTTGACTGTCTGCACTTCGGTCATAAGTATTTGTTGCTTGTAGCATTTTTGAGTTGCCGTCAATCACTTCACATCGGGATTACTGCGTCTGATGCGCTATTGCACAGGAAGAGTGACTACTCACTGATTCAGAGTTACGACACGCGTTTGGAGGCTGTTGAAAGGTATTTGTGCTTGCTAAAGCTGTTATACGAGCCTAAGCGTGTAAAGGCGTCCACACTCTCCCCTGATTTCACGCGCGGCGCCCGCCTGATTAGCTATAACAACTGTGACTTCTTTTCATGCAGTACTGAGCCACTCCCCCTGCCGCATTGTGGCGAGTTTTGCTACCGAGAGTTTCTCTTGAGTAAGAGCGGTGCTACCCCCTCTCCCAAGGAACCCGCCTCCGGCGTCTCGGTTACTACATTCAAATTGATGGACATATATGGTCCCGCGGATATTCTAGACGACTCTTTTGCACTTGTCATATCACCCGAATCACTGCCTGGGGCTGAGCAGGTGAATGCGTATCGTCGCTCTAAGGGGCTCCTGGGTTGGCTGTTGTTATCAGGCGGCTTCGTGCTTCATCCTGAATTTGAGTGCAACCATCGGAACGTGGAGAAGGTGAGTTCTTCACGCATCCGAAGCAGCTTGAAGTCGATGTCATGACGACCCGGTTTTCTATCACACGAGGCAGGGTGGCGAGAACCAGCGCACCTGCTTTGCAGTACAATAAGGACGTGACATGAGTCTACCTCCGGGTGTTATATGTGCTAGAGATGCTTTGTGGCGCCAATGGTCGCCCCAGCAATATGTAACTTGGAGGACGGTATTTATTGTCTGGCTTTCCGCACCGTTCCTTAAAATTGCTGTTGCAAAGCTATCTGGTACATGCTTTAACTCATTTTGTCACAAGTGTGATAGCATGTCAACGAACTATGAGACATTTTAATACGCATTTATACTGGTTCTCTGTCGTCCTGTCCGCCCTTTCTTGGGATTCCGTTTGCCACGGCCTTTTTGAAAGGCCAAGCCACACAACGCATGCGCAACCTAAATGCGCACCATCTACAAAGGCCGTGTTTCGTTTATGTCTAATTCAAAGCTGGTTCCTGTACCGGTGCCTGGCGCTGCCCTCGGACCCTAAGTTGTACACATTTTTTGGATGGCCATAAGACGGGCTCCTTCGCCAGCTTTGACGTTGCCTTGCGCTGCTTAGAATTACCAGGCGTGCCGAGTTCTAACGGTTACATGTAAAGGATGCCCTGGAACCCTTTATATGCCCCTAACGCCTTGGCGCTAAAAATTTGCCTCCGCCTTATTTTTATATTGCACCTGTAGGTGCGTCTCCATAAGTTAGCTGCACGAGTTACGTGGAAAAGACTTTTGAGCGGTTAGCTGCGAGTGTCTATCAATGCGGTGGCACTGCATGAGGCGTCGTTCCTGGTGCCTGCCCTGAACGCCTGTTGCTGTACGTGATTCGAAAAAATTGGCTTGCCTTCTGACGACAATTAATCTCATTACAAGCACGTTTAATTTGCCTTCCAGTGCGGGTGCTAGCGGTAATTTCCAGTCAGTGCCGGCGGTATTGGCGTCGCTGTTTGCATGGAAAATACGCCCGTCCGGCTTACCGGGGAAATTCGTTTCCTCACTGCTAGCTAGGGCTCCATATAAATTTTGGACCCTGTTCAGTTGTTTTTATTGTGTTGTGCTCGGGATTGTACTATTTTCTGAAATTCGTTCACTTTCAGGTTATATTTTGCGCTATCGAAGATGAATTCCGAACACGACGAGCAACCGGTGAGTTTCAAGGTGCCATATCGTCCGTGCTCGATGTGTATTATTGTTTAATGTTCGATTGTTGCATTTTATAACGTGGCATTGCACATTCTAGGGGCATTGAATAGGCAGATCGTCGTTGTTTTACGACTCCCTTTCGTTTCCCTATTTTCCCTGGAGTTACCATTCACCTATACCGGTGATGGATGCGTCTCCTTGTGTTTATCGTGGCAATCTTATTTCCGACTTCATTGTTTGCATGGTATGCGGCATGCCGACACATTAGTTTTTGCATTCATTTGGCTTTTTGGTATTTATATACGTTATGGTGACTCGTACGCATAATGCACAATGCTGTGGCTGTATGGGTTAAAAATGCTGTGTTTTTGTTCCTTTTCGAGCGTCTTGCCACTGTATCCCCTGTGCGTCACGTTGCGTCAAAATCCCTCCTTTTCGTTTTGATCGCCATACAGCATGTTTAACATTTTTTAATGTGCATGGAATGTTGTTTCTGTGTGTAGGTTGTTGTTCTGCGTCTCCGGTATTGCGGAATTTGTGTTTGTTTTGAGGGGTACTTCGTTGAGGTTCCTTTGCTCTATAAAATTCCATCATCATGACGCGCCCTTTCATCCCGTTTCAGAACGAGCCAATGTTGTGTAAGAACAACTGTGGTTTTTACGGCAATGCTGCGAACGATAATCTCTGCTCGAAGTGCTATAAGGATCAGCTGAAAATACAGAGCACAGCTGAATCGTATTTCACCAAGGAGACTGCATACATTGAACCCAGCATAACTGCTGAGACAACGGGTGATTCTACGGCTTCCTCTGGGCTCCCCCAAAGGTCTGACGAGGCTGGGAAAGAGGCCGGTGATGTTGAGGCTGAATCTGTGCCCGACCGCTGCTACCATTGCGACAGGTTGATCGGCATCCTAGGTTTCAAATGTAGATGCAATCGTTATTTTTGCGCTCAGCACCGACAGGCTAATATCCATGACTGCCAGTTTGACTACAAATCGCTGTTCCGCTCACAGCTGATTACGAAGAACCAGAAGGTTGTTCGTGACAAGTTGGAAAGGATTTAGTTTGATATTCTATTCTCGAGACGATGTTGTTATATTACGAGTTGGCTTTGTCTGGTTTGCGCAGTGAGTTGTGCGAGGTCATTTATTTTGAGGGGCGAGATTAATTCAGAGGGTTTGCTGATCTAGTGTCTGCCGCTATTAAGAGGTTCTATTCCGGCATATGGTATCTTCTATTATTAATGCTATCTTCTAGTGCCAACAGCTGCGCCTATATGTGTTAAAGATTGCTGAGGGGTATAACTTTTCCCTCCGTGAAGCCGTTTTTAACCTGAAGGGCGCATACTCCGGTGTGCTAGGATGGGTGGTTCGGTTTGAATGGCAGACCTAACACAGTACTGCCCTATTTTAGCGAACATCTGCTGACTGCCGTCACTGGTATTTCTTGCGTACGGCTCCACACTGCCGTAGCGCAGTTAAGGCTGCATATAATCACGGCGTTCTGCCAACGGCGTCTGCTTGAAAAGAATCTTCTTCAGGATTGCGGTTACACTATTTGTCCCTAGAGTTCTGCTTCTTCCTAGGTTAGCCATCGTCCACTACCTGGGACTGGACCAGGTGCTACCTATACATGGGATCCCGGTCGATCTTTTGGCATAGGAGCACTCGATCACATCTTCACCAGGCGTGAGTGACGCTTATCTCCGCTAAAGTGCGGACACACTTCGTGATCGTTGTATTACGGTCATCCAGTATTGTCCCTCCTTACCATTGATGGCGAGTGGAACGCCGTGTTAATATTATGGATTACCTTCACATGCACTAAATGTTTAACTCTACATGTATTTATAGAAGCATACGTTACTGTTCCATCTTTAGCAGCGGCATCTCTCTGCGCGTATGTATGTGTAGACACGGGCGAGCTCTGGGGAGTGGTATGTAAGTACAATTTCGATGAAAGCGTAACGTCACTATATCCCATATGATTACAAGGAAATATTAGACATATGGGTAGGAATCCTTGCGGTGCGTACTTGTCCACACCTTTAGACCTACACATCGTAAACATATCGCTACAAATTGTCAACCGATACATATATTCACTACATATCTCCACCATAATGTTTTAAATTAGATCTACGCTTCTTCTACTACACATATGTATCTTTCATGCCATCGTTTCCTTCCGTGAAACGTTGTGTGTATGTCTTGATTTAAGCTGTTTCATTACAATCTACATTAATATTTTACACCGTCATCATATGAACATTTATAAATCGACAAGGTGTATATGTCTGCGTGATGGAAGACGTTTTTTCATTAGACCCGTGACACCCCATCTGCATCTACGGCAAGTGTGTATCCTTCCATTGCCTGCATAACGGTCAGAGTCAATTTGAATCAGGATTCTCTCCCTACAATGGACCTAAAGGCTTCTTATAATCAACCCGACTATCTCGACAATCTGTACATCGAGAAGGAGATAGAGGAAACTTTCTTCCCGAAGAAGGGAATATCTTCACCTACGCAGCCAGACTTTCTAGCTGGCTCCTATGTACCATCTCGTCGTGATGCTGTGATTCCCCCATTTACATGCAACAATTACCTCCTAGAGGATGCTGTTTCTAGGAATATCAACAACACACTGAACAAGAGCTTTTTCTCCATTTATGGTGGTCTTAACAATGGTATCTGGAGCAACAAGTCTAGTTCGTTGTCTGGTTCAGGTTCTGGCTCTGGTTCGTGGTTAGGCTCGGTGTCAAATCAGTCTAGCACAGACATCATTATTCCTTGCCTCGATCTTCACGAGAGCTTACCCCGTTTTTATGCCCAGCCCCGCAAACCCGACAAATGCAGCATATTTGCTGCTCTTTCATGCCCTTCTAGCAGTGGTAGCAGTCTCACAGGCCGTTTGATCGAAGGCTCCTTGAAGATTCCACCGAAGTCGTTGCCACAACGGCAACCTCTGAGGCAGCCTGGTCAGACCCAACACCACAATCAAGGTCAAGCAGGCGAAAACAACTACTGTGGGCATGTTAAATGCTTCAACGAGCCTAAGTATGTAGGTAAACACGAGTTGAAGCATATTGGTGAGCCACCCCGTAAGGAGTATCAACGCCACGAGAAGAAGGGTTCATCAACCTGGCGGCATGGCAAGGTTGTTGAGTGCAATTCAGTAAAAGGCGGTAATGCAGATGGTCGTTCCTTGTTCGCCGAGGCAGGTAGCATCCGCAACGTACTGGAGGCCTCAGAGATCTGGCTGCGGCACACTACAACATCCAACTTCTGCAACAAGAGACCTATACTGAAGAAACACTTCATCAATGAGAACCAGTTTTATGTGGGTGTGTCCTAAGTGGCGTGCCACATTTGCAGCGGTTATGTAACATGATGCTCTCACTACACTTTTGGAGTGCGAAAGCAGGGTTAGTACCTTTTCTACACGCAATAGGATAAAAATTCCATCACCTCTCTATAACGAGTTACTGTTACAAATGAACGGCATTATAATTTTATTTTTCATGTCTTATCGTTTGGAGTTAGCACTGCGGATGTAGTTTAGTTTTACCGAAGGTTGAGTACAACTCTTTTCATTGATATTAGCAGGTGAGAACTATGTGCCTTCTCTGTTGTAACCATAATAAAGCTTGATGACAACTAGTTTTGGATATATTGTTCCACCGTGATTACATTGATTCAGTGGTTCCCCGGTAAATCATTTTCGTCTGAGCACGAATTCCGGATTTGATTGGACGAGCTATTCAATGATAATGTTACGCTGTCTGTTCAGTTGTATCCGTAAGTTTGCCCAGACGTACTAGAGTTAACTATGACATGCTGCCACCCGTATGTTTCGCATAATTATACTTCTCCATGGTGTTCTTGCCTCCATATTCTCTGTGGGTTCGGCTCTAGAGATTCTGGTCCCATTGGTGCGCACATACGCTTATTATCGTGCACCCCGAACGTGGCTGTGCTGCCCTTGAAATTTCCGTGTTTCTGCACCCATGTTGCGAGTGCGACGAATCCTTCCGGTGAGATCTGCTGCGGCCGTACATCCTCTAGGTCTGGTGGTAATCTTGGTATTTCTAACTGGTCCAACATCGTCCTGAGACTTGTTTTTAGCATTTTCCTGCGTTGGTTGAATGCATCACGTAGAATACGTTTCAGCACCAGGGGTGCGCACTGCGGGTTCGGTTTTTGTTTGAAGTCGAGTCTGATTACCCCTGACTCGACCTTTGGCACCGGGTAAAAGGCATGGCTGGGTATTTTAAAAAGCATCTTTGGTTTGCAGTAGAGTTGCATCACAACGCTGAGAATAGAATACTCGAATTCACATGGTTGCGCAACAATGCGCTGTGCCACTTCCAACTGTGCTGTAACTACTGCCATCTCTATCACGCGTTTGTAGTCCACGAGGCAGAAGAGAATCTGCAGGATATTGCGCGGCATCGCCACCATCACGCCCTACCTGGCTGGTGATATAGAATGGCAGATTTCCTATGACCCATAGCTTGGTGTCCTTGACTTTGCTGACTGCATCATAGTCTACTTGTAGCACGTCGTCGTGTATCACATCTAGGTTGGGTAGGGTTCGGCTGAGTTGGCTGATGGCCCTAGCGTCAATTTCAATTGCCGTCATTTTGGGGTACTTTTTGTGGAGTATATGCGTCAATGATCCAATTCCTGCTCCAACTTCGATGACTTGGCGCCCGTCTGCGATAGTTTATATACTGGTCGCTATGTCCTGACCTGGGTGTCCACCTTCATCTCCGTCGAATGCGTTACAAAGCCTGTTCATGATGTTTTGGTCGCTAATGAAGTTCTGTCCGAGACTTTGCTTCGGCCTATAGCACGCTGATGTGAACTCGGAAGCATATACTCTACCTGAACTCTCCCGAGGGTAACCGGGGAACATCTACTTTCGTTTCGTCTTCCTTGGGATCCTGTTTCTTGATCTCCTTTTTCTTCTTTGGCACGTGCTTTAGTGGCATAATATCGATGTTTGACACATGTTTTAAGCTCCTTAGGGGTTTTTTCTCATCCGCCTCCTCCGGCGTGTCTACGTGGTCAATGGATGTGGCCAACTTCTTGCTTGTCACCCTATATGCAGTTTCATTGCCTCTAGATGTGAAGCACAGTGGGAATATAGCACCCACGGCCTGAGTCCATCAATATTAGCACTGGAAGGTCTTACCTTCTTGCCGTCATCTTCCAAAATGCCACGCCTTGCGGCGGTTGACCGTTCCGCAGCGACCTGCGAGGATGAAATTATACTAATGACGGTAGCATATAGTTTACATTTCATTTATTAGGTGTGTCACGGCTGTCTTCTGATGTGTATACTATGTGTCGTATCACCCCTGAGCATGTCTGGTTGGTGTACCGCTAAAGGTGTTACTATTCCTGTTCGTTACATGAATGTTGTTCCTGTCATCTGGCATGTCTCATACAGAGGTTGTATGTGTTGTTCGTGTATCTTTCTCGAATTCGAGAGGGAATATATTACAACTGCGCATGGCCATATCGGCTAACTTTTCATTTGTTTCCACAGAAAGATAAGCAGCGATTTCCTTCACATGGCTGCATGCACTTGATATTAGCTTCTCGCTTGGGCTCCATGATTGTACGACGATGAGTTTCCCTTCGTTGTGCAGTGTGGCCACAATGATTTCATCATGGTTGTCTACTGCCGCTAGGGTGTGTTTGGTATTTGTTTTGTTGATGTGGAAGTTCTTTGAGAGTGCTGCAAGCAGTGAAGACATCTCCAGTTTGTTTCTTGGTGCGAATGTCTTGTGCATTGTGTAGAATCCTACATTGCTGTTGTTTTTCACGATCCGATTGATTTTTTCCTGCGAGATGTCTAGTGGTTGTAGGAATATTGAGGGTCCTATGGGCGCCTTTATGATGAATTCTCGTTTAGTACCGTCTGACTCCACGCTTTTCACGACTAACGATGGGAAACTGTAGGTCCATGTGGCTGGGTCGCACCTGAAGGTGAACGCCGTTGCTGATCTTTTTATAATTTTGATGGTATCGGTTCCATGCCCACATAGTCCTGTTGTTATTTCAACGCTGTGCATTTTGCGCAATACTTCGACGTGTACTTCCGCTTCGGAGGATCCTTGTATTGTATCCAGGCTTAGGTTGATCATGAATAGAATTCCATCGAACAGGGTTCCTCCCTTCGCGAGATATTTTCCTATGTATTCCGAAACACCTCCATCTTCCTTAATCCGCCACAATGGTTCCGGCAGTGATTCTGTGATCGGTTTGGTGCCTACGTTGGTGTTTGCGGCCCTTAAGGCTCCGTCATCTTCGCCCTTTAGCATCTTTTTGCCAGGTTTGAATGATACTTCTCTTCTGTACCCACCATTATGCGTGTCTACGAATCTCGTACACATTAGGATTTTTTCCTGTAATGTTTTGTCCATAAGTGTAGGCCCAAGTATATCGGAGTCGATTAGCATGAGGCACTTCTCCAGTATTTTGCTGTACGTCATGTACAGGGCCAAATCAATTTCCCCTTCAGCACCTATTGTTAAGCGTTCGTGTTTCTCATCATAAAGAGTTGGAGCATGCGTAGTTATATCCACCTTGTTGAATCCTTCAACTTTGTTGCTTCGATGTTTGAGCTCATCGTCAGCTTCACTTGCTGTAAACCCATTATAGACGTGTTTCCCCCTGTTGGTGCTAGCCATTACTACATCCCTTTGCTTTCGTTGTGTATGGTTGACATCAATCATTCGGTTAGTGTCAGGGGGACGTGGGTTATCCACTTCCTTCCCCTTTATATTCCGCATCGCTACTCTCTGGGAGGCTGCAGAAGATATTTTTTGGGGTTCCCTTGCGTGCCCACCATTGTCGCTTTCGTTGTAATTGTCATATTTTCCGATCCTGTCGATGCTGTTCCGATCACTTGATTCATGTAAGGATATTGAGGTGGATCGACTACAGTTTATTGGCAAAGCCAGCGATCCACTAGAGAATTTATCCACATTTGGATGGTTTGCATTGCGTCTTTCTCTGGTAATTCCCCTTCCTACTTGGCAGAGGTCCAAGTATTGCCGCCCACCGTATGTTTGGCCTCGGGCCTCGGATTTCAGCTCAATCCTTCCACCGTTGACGTTATCAGTTGCCCCATCTTCCAGATTCCAGTCATTGTCATTCTCAGAGAACGATGCCCACTTTTCAAGTTCTTGTGGTTTCTTTCCGTTGTTCACATTATTTTTCGATTTCGGTGTTTTGTTGGTCCGATGTAGTTTGACTTTGAATTGTTCCACGATTTCGGCAGCGGAATGCATAGACTCTGCGATTTCTTCGAATTGTTTGGTCCTTCCCGAGTCTAGGGCTGCCAGTGCTTCCTTTTCCAGATCATCTCTTATGGTTGTCCACTTGTGGTAATACCTTTGATACTTATCTTTGTTGAGATCTGCATATAAATTGAGAGTTATCAACACGCCCTATACATATCAATTCATGCACAAACACCGTAACTACAGTTATCTGCACCTCATATACCTCCACGCAAAAATTTCGTGTTGTCTGCCCTTCCCGACTATTCCCACCTCATGTATCAGGAAGTTTATATATAACGGTCGCAAGGTCTTACTATAACGATATTTAGAGGATGCCATGCACATCACTGACTTAAAGGGCACTTAATTCGTTGAGTTTTGTCACCTACCCTTGCCTCCGTTGACGGCCTTTCGAAGCTTATTGGTCAGCACCCTTAACCTATATAGATCCTCACGTTCATTTTCCGGCTTATTGACCATCATTATTCTGCATATGAGGAGACTATGCGTCGATTTAAGTTGCACATGTCTTCGCACTTCCGCGAGACATCAAATGTCTGATTGCAAATATAGTTTGTTTCTGTTTTGTATCGATTAATATATCATTTATACAACGATTCGGCTCGTAATGTGTCGTTACGGTGTTTAGCAGCGCATTGCCGGCGGTCACGCGGCGTACTTACAGAGCTTCGGGTTATAGAAAGTTTTCTGCCTCGCCACCTGGCATTCAGAAAGCCTCTAACAACGGGGAAAATCATAAAACCAGGATATTATCATGTCTACATGACAGACAATACACTATTTCACCCATTACCGTATCCGCTTGGTCGTTTGTCTTGTTTCATACATACTAGGAACAAGGTTCACGCCCAGTACAGATAGCCGATAGGGGAGACAAAATCGAATAAAAACTATCACAACAGTATATTCACATCGGATTAGATTCACTCTCAGGCGAGTGTTTCATGATCATGATGGAGGAGCATAAATCCTGTTGGCGAAGGTTGCCAGCAAAGTAGACACCTCGATTTCACGAGGATAGGTCACACATGCATCATATATAGATTGGACGGTACTAGCGCGGAGTAGCTGATGATGTCCTGTAGCCAATGTACTGTACACATGACATCGGCATGCTGAATGCCCGTCATGCAGCCACATGTGGTTTGGGGGTCCTATATTACACCCTAGCGGCACTTACAAGCAATATTTGATTTTGTTCCTTCTTAAATTCAACATGGCTTCCTCTCGTGCATCTCAAGAAAAGCGTTGCTGCGGCGGGTCTTGTGGAGTTGACTTCACGCGTTTCCTCGACGGTGAGTACGCCTCATGCTTGCCACATTACCTCCACAGCTGGTTGCATGGCCTTGTTTTCGATTGTGCTTTCGTGTGTCTTCCTTTTGATGTTCGGTGAGACGCTTCGTATGATCAACCGTACGGAGTTTGCGCACAAGGATTATGTGAAGCGGTTTTTGACACGTCTGTTCCCATTCAGAGTATGTTTCTCTCTGCGAGATCAATTGACATCAATGTAGAGCAACTTTGAGTTCAACTTGACGCACGCTCTGTTGTTTACTTTGTCTATGCTTCTTCTGAGTTTCAGGTTAGCCTTTCTATGCTTTTCTCAGTCCGCTATGATCTTACTTTGGGGCTCATTACTCTGGTATGGTAGTACTTGTATGGTGGATCAGTATACCACGGATCTCGCACATACTGCCATATCCTCTATATGGTTTTTTGATGTTGGCTTTTATCCCCCCGGCACACTCGAGTGTATTATCTTGGGATAATACGTGTCACGTTTGCCGGGTAGTTTTATCCTTGCTTAATTAATGTTATAGGGGCGAGATACTATCATCCCAGAATGGTCAGGCCCACGGTAAAACCCAATGAGCTGTTGCGACTACATAGAGAAACAAGTAAATAAAGTGAACGATAATATACTGCATCGTTTTAATTCATTGTTTATTTCTCATGTCTACATGCACTGCAGGCATTTGCGTGTTTTTACATGTTGTCTACGTCCTTGGAGGTGGACAGTGCCAGAGTGAGCAATACGTTCTCTGGAGTGTACCTAATAAGCCTGAATTGTGAATCTAGCGTCCTGGACGCCTTTGTGAGTGTAACCGCCCCGCTATCGTTGAACTGTGTGAGCTTCTCCATGCATTTAGAGAAATCATCTTGCTTGTGGGCCTCTTCCGTTTCCATGGATAGGTTTTTAGTTTCTACAACAATGTGTGGTTAACTACCGGTTTAGCCTACCCTTGAGATCCCACAGCGACAGGACATTGCCATCAGCCACAGCAAGTTCTGACGTTCCATGGTTGAAGTCCATTGATACGACAGGTTCGTTGTGCCCGGCAAGTACCTGGATACGTTTGCGCTGATATAAGTCGAACAGCGACACCTGTTTGCCATTCGCCGATGCGAATAGTCTTCCGTTTTTTGCGATTGTTATTACGTTGTTGTATGAGTGGCTGTACAGCCGCGTTGGTGATGTCTCGAGGACAATATCACAGCTAGCCGTCCTGAGGTCCCAGAACCTTATATTTCCATCTGAACATGGTGTTGCCAGTAGGGATGAGTTAGGGTGGAAGGTCACACCGAGGCAGTCTGCCTGTGCTGTTCTGAGGAGTCTAAGAGGGAAGCTACGGTCGGTGGCCCAGAGCCTGGCGGATCCGTCTGCCTCGCATGTGGCGAAATAATACCCAAACGGCGCATATGCAATGTCCATAACGGCGCTATCTCCTCCTCTGTATACACACCGTGTAGACTTTGAGCCTGTGATCCACAGGCAGACTTCCCCGTCGACACCGCCTGACAGAAGTACCTGTCCGCACTCCCCGAACGCTAGGCTTTGCACTGATCCATCATGCCCATACAAAATGACTTCACCAGTGCCCGAGGCTTCCTTCTGGTCGCTGCGCATACTGGAAACGTTCCCTTTGCTTTGCATGAGTCTGGAAACAGTGCCACACCCAGCACTCTTCGAAACGCTACGCGCAGCGATGCCCTCTCCTAGCACAGGCGTGATGTCCTTCATTGCGTTTGAACACTCGGACGTTACTAGGTCCCACAACAGTATTCCACCGTCCTCAAGTCCGAGCGCGGCGTACCTGCCATCGAAGGCCGAAATCGAGCAACTGGCGCTTTTCAGTACGTTTTGGAACGTATAACTGAGTACCATTGGTGTCTTGTCTGGTACGCGGCACTCGCGCTGACGGTGAAAGATTCCTCGCAATGACTGGTAGTGGTCCGAGCCTGGTTTCGGAAGGGGGACCAGCTTGTCTGGTTCCTCCAGTATAGCATATTCACCTGTTATGGTTTCCACCATCCGTCTGCCGAACTCTCCCGTTGGTTCGTCGGCAACCAGTTCCCCTGGCAGTCCTAGGGGCACGTATGGCATCTCGGATTTTACCAGGAGGTCGGTGTTCTTCGACTGGTGTACCTTGAGTTCGTTGTCGAAATCCCTGATGTAAAGCCCATGGAATGGTCTTTTATATTTGTGCACGGTGGTGGGATCTATTCCGTACTTTGCGATGAAGTGCCGCCTAAAGAGGTGGCCTTGGCTGTGGTTAAAAGTTTCTCCGTCAAGGAACTCCAGCCCCTCCTTTATAACGTCGTCTACAAGCGATCCTTCATTGTTGTTCATCCATCCTGTTATTCTCCTCATGGCCCCCTTGGATAGAATAACATAGTACTTTTGCTTAACGAGGACACGTTGTCTGATGAGGGGAGATTCTGCCATTTGGTCAGGAAACAAGAACTCGAAGACCTGTTTAACGAAGTGCCCGAATTTGTCATCGAATACAATATCGAACTCCTTCAAGAAGCGTCTCCCTGCCATTCATTATTTTTGTTGCATATAATGAGCGAGCTTACCATGCTCTGCTGACACACGGAACAGCTTAACGTATATCTCGAGGTACGCTGCAAAGCAGACATCAATAAGTTCATCCCTCGAACGGTTGAAGCTGCTAAGCGCCCAGTCAATCAGCCTTTGCATTTCTGTAACATATTCATTGAAGGATTCTTCCATGCTTTTGGTTTTGCGCTGTACATGTGTGAGGATCGGTGTTTATTTGAACAATACTAGCTTATGCAAGAACGCCACGACCAAATGAACACCTATGTTATACTTCCAAGTACCAGGGTTGCAACACCGACCGTAACTTACCTTCAGACTCGGGGACTCGCTCGCGCTTTGGCTGGCCTCAGCTGGCGGCGTCTGACTGGTCTGTGGCTTCGTCAAGCCACCCTCGCCTTCGTTGTTCGACATTTCGGACTATGTATTTGATGTGTTGCGACGGCTTATGTCGGCGGATACGAGGGTACCCTACTCCATGCTACGGCGCCCCTACCGCGTACCTGTGAGAACTAATACTTCTAGTATATAGGAATTATTGCATTGTTAAAGCATTTATGCGTATTTATTTATGATATCCTGCAGCCTTTCTGCTGTTGAATCCGTAGGGCAATCCTGCGGTTCCTCCCTGCGTTTGACATCCAGGAAACCTTCAAGCCCTGCGTCCATGTACGCAGTGAGATGTTTGCTAGGGTTTCCTAGGAGTAGATCACATAGATGAACGGCTTCTGGAAGCTCTTCAATGAGTGGTACTACTGGTGTAGCTTTTGCTTGTGGCACAAACATAACGCCGGTGCCCTTAGTGTCCGTGTTATGGTATGTCTTTGATAGCCATCCACGGTGATGTTCAGCATTGTTTACCCTGTCGGGTACGTAGCTTCCCACTCTGTGCGAGGTGTAGAGTGTCAGTAAGGTCTGTTCCAGTCGATGCCCTCTTTGCGTGATCATAGTGTTGAAGCAGCGCATGAGGCGACAGACTGTCTGGTGCTGACACTCCGCGAAGGAGGCGAACCTTGCTGGTGCGGCTTCATCTATTGTCATGAGGTACACGACGTACGTATTTTCCGGTGCTACTCCCTGGTCACATCCCGTCTGTAATAGGTATACCGGTTCCCGTTTGCTGCTATCTTGATCGTTAGCTGGCTTCGGATTTATGACTGCGATATTTAGATCCGGTAGTATAGGGTGTGGAAATACGATTGTGACTACGTGTAGATACTTGGCTGTGTTTTCATGTGCGATATTCGGCGTGTTGCAGTTCATCCTTGCCCCCTCCGGCAGCACCTTTTCGTCGTCCACTAAGAGTAGTTTCGTTTGTACAGACATTCCGTTCGATAGTTGGATGGCGTTGAGCCTGTTATTTCCGTCCATGCCGATGGATGTTATCGCCGTACCTAGCATGAATGTCACACCAAGTACTGCCCCAACTCGGCAGAACGCCTGTGTAATATCCCCGGTTCCGTACACTGGGTAGAGAAATGGCGCTTCATTGTCCCCCCAGACTCCAACTGATTGTACATATTTGATCATCCTCTCCAAGCCATGGCGCTTGGTCCATGTGGTAACGTCGCCTCCGCCGAGGCAGATGCCATAGCTCAGCAAGTCCACTATATTCTGGTTACACCCCATGCTGCGTAGAAATTCCAGCCAGTTACACTCCGGGTCATCCAGCGCATCTAATACGCTTGCGTTGGTGGAGTTTTCCGGTGCGTCGCCGCCTCTGAGCGATAGGGATGAGAAGTTGGGCACGAACATGAGTTCACTAAGACTGCTTATGAGGAGCATCAAGGACCTTTTTTCCAAGGGTGAGAGTAGTTTGGACCTGCATATTGCATTTTTATTATTTGGTACTTCGTAGAGCGTGATGGGTTCACCTTCGTGTGGTTCATATCCGTAAAGCATGGGCCCCTTGGTGTCAGTGAAATGGATGTAGCTGTGTGCCCCTGAGCTCACAAGAAGATCCACTGCAGCACTTCGTGAGAAGATCAGTTTTGGCCAGAGGTCAATGGCGTACTTTGAGTTGGCCTCGCATAGCTGTTCGAATACCATGATTTCGTTTACTCCTTCCTTGGCAAAGGGCGCAACTTCATAGTACACTGAAGGGTCAGCATCCTTTGTGTCCAATAGCATAGTCATGAACTCTCGTAGACGTTGCATCTTTCGATCTACCTTCGTATGTTTAGTTGCCACGAACTCAGGCGTAGGCGTAGCGTGTTGGCCCTCTTGCAGTTCCCCGGCTTCTGTGGATGGCACTAGATCACGGAGCTCATCTATAGCGTTACGCTGTTGGGTGATGTATTCTTCTAATTGTGCCTGAAGGCATTCCCGACGATTTAGACAGGACGCCTCATGCATTTGCAGCAAGTACTTTATGGACAACGTGCGATGTGCCTGTCCGTAACAATGATTACGATCGATCTGAAGCACTTGGCAGTCGTCTCGCGCTAGCGCTGCCGCTAGGACAGTTGCTGCGATGCCAGTTCCGGCAATCACGACGTCAACATGTAGGTCGGCCATTTTGGATACCGAATTCACGGCGACATGAAATTGATCTCTCTTTCAAAATTACAATGTAATATAATCCAGTTGGATTCCATTGGAATGCATCGTCGTTTATAGTAGAATGATTTAATCTGTCTCATTGTCTACGTTGGTCGTTGCGCACATTCGTGAGATGTGGAATAACAACACAGCGCCTAACCGCACCCATGAGTTGTTCTAGGTATATGCGTATGTGATGTCTTTATAGAGGTAAAACCTAGATGTGTGCATGAGGACGCCATGTACGGTAAATTCCGAGGAAATGACGGCGGTGAATGTAGTATAGTAGGCGAAATTTACATTGCCGTATGAATGTTTAATGAGAATTACGACACAGATCATGACAATTTGCATGAATACCTTGAATCTAGGTATACACATCTGGGCACCGCGATGTATAGGTAGCCCAAATTTGCAATAAGGAGGCCAACAGCGAGCATTATAAGGAGTTCAACATGAAGTCACTACGTGACACACATTTTATCATCTCCTTTACTTGCTTCATTTAATATGTGTTCGCGGCATTTTTAGGGTTTGTCCTGTCCCCACCCTAAGGTGTTGAATCATGCATATGGGTACGGTGTACAGCTTGAGCATAATAAACCTTTTATTCGCCGCGTCAACTCACTTTGAAGTTGCCGTACGAGGATGTGTTAGCGTTCAGACACCGTATACACAAGTCCGGTAGACACGGTGTTGCCGATCAGGTTCGTTATTTTGCGTTGCCAATCGGAATAATTCTACAACATGACTATATTATATTAAAATGTAACATAAGTGTTCCATAGACGTTTGGATTTGAATAGTCTATGTTTTATTTTGGTGTGTTTACGATTTGCTTAATATGATACTGTTTTTTGATGCACTTGCGCTGTGATCTTAGTTACAATGTTAATTTATTTCCATCTTAACACTGGTCGTAGTTTCATATCTAGTTGGTGAGGGAGGCTACCTGTTCTTAGTTGCTGTGTGTAGGTGTTTTTGTTGGTCAACGTTATCAACAGTTATTCATGATTGCTGATGTGGTATGGTTTATGAATGCACACCGTATATTAGTGCTTTTGGCCATTCAGTATCTAGCATGTTTTTTATATGGGAGGATGATCTTTGCTTCATTTCACCGACAGGGGTGTATGTTGTCTTATTTAATCCTTTCATGACGTTTATTTTCATCATCCTTCAAAACACTTGTATATTCTGAGGGTTTACACAAATTATTGCCTGTGCCGAATGTTCTGTATCTATTTCTTTAGAGGTGTGTGTAGCTAATGTTCCTACAGGTCGGTTGCTAATACGTCAGGGCGTCCTGTAAAATACAGGAAGGAGGTAAAGCCCTCTTTCCATCACAAACCATACGACGTTCGTTGCTTTCGATGAATGTTCGATGTCAGGGCTCGCAGCTACATATAGGAATCTACAATCGTTCTTGCGTTGCCTCCTGAGTTAACTTCAATTTGGGTCATACACGCGATACAAACTCAAGTGCTCCAATTAAAATGAGACGGGTTATTCTACATGAGTGACGTATATCGTTCGTGCTTGCAACATAATTTAATTGGCTATTACTAACTGGCATTTCGGATGTTGCATGCAGAGTTGTCAAGGGTGTGTCGTATATGTGGTGGTTGATGCCTTTGATTGTATCTTTACACCAGTGGAATAGGGATTTCCATCATTATCTTGTTTGTGTCTCATAAGGATGGTTTTAGGATCGTTTTGTAAGGCCTTGAGAGGGCGGACCCCTCTATATGCGGATGCGCTTGTGAATGAGTTCCGCAAGGTCGAACAGGTTGACAGACACTGGGAGTTACCTTTCCGTCGTCGTTACCTTGCTTCTAAGGAGGCGGAGTGCCGTTCTATAGCTAAATCGCTCCTAATATACGGCTTTACCCAATGGGACGTGAACACCTTGCTATGTGGCGCATTTGTTGCCCAAGCTGTTCTTGGAGCTGTCATGCTGGCACCCATTTCAATCATCATTTCCTTTTTTGCGCTGTGCTGCCTGCTACAACTCCGCATGCACCGAGACAAGCTCACCCTCTACTACAGCATGGTCTCATTCGGAAGTTACATCATTCTTATGATAAACCTGATGATTGTACAACCGGAAAATCTATTCAGTTATGGCGGTGTGAATGCCGTGATTGCGACGTCGTTCGTCCATTTTGTAATTTTGGCACTTCTTGGCAGGCACACCGTCGGGCGCAATTTCGAGAGGTTTGCCGATACATGCCTGCAATTCAAGATTCCCACCGTCATTGAATGTCATGCGTTATTAACAGGTGTAATTGCGTGTCTCGGTATCACCTTCGCAGTTGTCCACCTCTATTACATGGCTTATACCTGTCTAATAGTTGTTCTCTTCACATCATTCGCGCGTTTGAGCTTTGTTGTATCTCCCAAAGATAGAGATACAGCAGAGAGTCTTGAGCATGAGGCCGAACCATCTTCTATGGCATGGAGTTTCATCTGTTCTTGTCTACCTGTTGTAAGGTGTGTAATGAACGTTTTGTTCACTTTGATGTCACTGACTGTCTCCATCGCGACTCTCGTTGACGGCCACATTCTCTCTCTAGGCCACCAGGATTCTTTCAAGGCCTGGGAAAGTGCGAATGCCCTTATAGGAGAATACACTTTCTCTTTTAAGGCCCTTGCATGTTTGATGTCCCTTTCATTGGTCATTATTCTGGCTCTTCAGATTTGTTTCTTCCTTCAGATGGTTTTGAGATCGCCCAGGCTACGTAATGCCCTGCAGCGTCGTACTATTTTTATGGGTAAATCGTGCATTGATCGAAAGGGGAACTTTTATTATGCCTATTACAATTACACAGTGGACAGCCGAGGTTATGTCATTGATGTTGAGACGATCGGAAAGAGCCAACTCAATGGATATGACAGGTCATCGCTTACATGTTATGACATCTACCTGGCTATGCAGCGGCGGGCGCTACATGCCTTATGTCAGCGCACTATATATTGCCACGTGCCTATTTTCCATTTGTACACTGCGGAGAAGGATAGTAATGCACTGGTACGGAACCGTGTACGTCTTGAGAAGATGGCTGCTGAGCTTGAGGAGTTGGTTGCCCAGGAGCGCTTACGTCGTCGCGAGGCTCGTTTGGAGCGTGAGCGTCTACGAAGGTTGCAGGCGGAGTTGGACAACAGGCCACAATTCATCTCTACATCCATTCCCTGTGGCTTGGAGGTTAGCATCCCGTCGCAATCTGTGAATGATACTTTTAGCGAGATCAGGGGCGAGGTGGACTCCTACAAACGCACATTCTCCATTCCTCTGGACATGTCTTTGCAGGACGTTGATGACATCCCCGCCATATCGCGGATGAAGGATCGGCTGTATCAGCGTCGTTGTGTGACTACGTCAGTTACGGACGACTTTTACTGGCGGGCACCTGGTATCATCGACCGTGTGCGTTGTTCCTGGCTGGACAATTTCGATGGCGATCCCATGCCTTCAGGTCGTCCATTGCACCCCGTCACTTCTCGAGTGGTTCGTAACCCAACGAAGGGCGAGTTCAATTTCAACAAGATTGACAACACGC
The DNA here is from genome assembly GCA_001077455.2 of Babesia divergens. Taxonomy (NCBI): domain Eukaryota; phylum Apicomplexa; class Aconoidasida; order Piroplasmida; family Babesiidae; genus Babesia; species Babesia divergens. The sequence goes on from CCSG02000001.1 coordinate 1,509,596, forward strand.
TATCTACAATATTCATGGGTCTCGAGATTTTGAACGCCGATGGCCAACCTGTAAGAAGGGCAATGAATGCTTCAAATTCTAACATGGTTCAATGCTCGGGCGCCGCCAACATCGACCTTAGCGATGGTAGTTTTACCAACAGGTTTACTCCGATGTCTAACGATGCGCCCACTAGACCCCAATTGGAGCTTCCCAGCCCTTCTCATTTGCCTCCCCCATCTGCAAGATCGGGAGTAGTGTGCATAGACATTAGCGACAGCGCCTCCCCCCCGAGCCAGCTACCTGACGACGTGAAGTCTTCTGTCTCTAATGGCGCTAACATTAAAATGCGCACACCGCAGTCTGTGCATTTCATTGACATTGATACTACTAAGAGTGCAATTACCGGTGTGGAAATGCCTCAACCTACGTTAGGTTCAAGTCAGCGGGGGGTTGATGCCCAGCACAAGTGGAGCTGGCTTGACGAGACTGTCAATAAAGCCTTGGGTAACACTACCGTTGGGATAAATCGTTTCTTGAAGGAGGCCACTGTAGGCCCAGAGCAGGCGTGGATAAAGAACCATCCGGATGATAATGATATTTCCTATGACCGCATTCGCCCAATTGAGGAGGCGCTTGAGGGTCAGTACTATGTGAATGAGCACGGTCAACTTGTTGTCAAGAGTGGCAATCGTTACGTCCCTGCTCGTTACCACGGGAAACGAAGCGTCAAGAAGTTGGCGGCCTACTTCAGCAGTCCGAAGAAGCAGCCCCCTGTGACGGAGACTATCGATATTCCTATGGAAAGTGACACTGATGAAGACACGTACGAGTACGACTTCTCCAAGGTAGTAACGTCACCTACTCACAGTTCGATGCTCTATACGTTCTCTAACGATATGGTGCCCAAGCCACACCTGTCACCTCACGCTTCCCGCTACGTCATGTTGTCAGATTCGATCGATAACGACAAGTATTCCTCTCGTGTCACGGACACCATAAGCCCGAGCGTAATTACTCCTTGCCGCCAAGGAACGGGTGAGATATCCAACAGATCGAATTTTATCCTCACCCGCGAGTATGAGGTCTATCCGCCATTCAACCTCACCAACATGGGAGAGAAGCAGCTAGGCACATGCAGCGCTGCACAAGTGGGCATATCAAACCTTGATAATCCAGATAATATCGATGAAGGTGATGTTTCTTCTCTAAGGGCGCTGGGATCTGGTGAATACGGCGGAGATGCCATTGTAACGGCTTCATCCGCTGTTACGAGTCCTAGGACCATGCGTAGAATCGCGGCTGCACAGCATCTCCCCCTTGCACTTGACTCACGCCACGAGAAAGTGTACCATGTTTTCCCCGAGTCACGTCGCGACCATGCCATAATGGATAGGGCGATGCCTCATGCGCGTGCTTACGTGGATTCTGTCGCGACTACTCCCTCATCGACCGTCGCTGCACATCGTCAGAAGATGAACGGCAGCACCGGCTGTGACTTTACTAACCGATATACCGAAAGTGGCGGGGATTCCGTCACTTCCCCTGGATCGTCTGTAGCGACCCAATCTGCTAGCGCGACTCCGGTGCATCCGGTTTTGCCAAGGCGTCAGTGGCGCAACGAGTTTGATTTCTCGCCTGTTACCATTCACTCGGCTGAGGACGTGATGCGAGAGCTGATGCGGGATGTCGACATGGGAGATTCTGGCGCAGAGGACCACGGTTCTGACGTGAGTTATGACTTCATCTTTGGGAGATGAAGCTCAGTGATACGCTAATCGCACAAAACTATCATCGGTAACATAATAAATCATTCTTCCTTCACATTAACAGCCTTTGGAAGCTTTACAGCGCCAACCTCAACCATTAATGGCATGATCACTGTGTCCATTCATGTTATAGTAGTACATAGTCCGTTATCTGTGTAGTGGGATAATCCATGCTAGTTACATTTACAAAATAAGATTATACTAATGCAGTTTTACGGTATAAGACTTGTATTGCTGTGCCTGTCTTGCGCTGGAAAAGTGCCTGCACAGTTTGGATACATCCGTGCGTCGCACCTTTTGACACCAGGCGGGTTGCATCATGGAGACCTGTACAATATCAATACCTCTGGGGTGTTAATAATACGATTGCTTTGCCACATTGGGAACTTTCCCACGGCAACTACACCTAGTTTGTAAAATGTTTGGTGCGTCCGAGTCATTTTGATTCCAGCGCCAAAGCATGAGTATCATTTCCACATTCTAGGTTCGTTCGACCTTAAGCGTCTGTGGCATGTTCTTCTTCTATACCATCTGGTTGCTGGATATTTTCAAAACACCTTTTAAGTCGTTCATCCTGTAGTATTTCGTTGAAGAATTCAACGGGCAGGTACTCGTATAATCCGGCGACAAGTATTGATATAACAAAATCCCTCGCTTCCATAGGTTCTGAGCCGTCACATAATTTTCCATCCATGAGGTTCTGTAGCATCTCCTCTTCCGTCATTTCCGACTCTTTAAAATTTGTGGAGCCCGTTATATTGTGTTCCCTTATATGCCCTTTTTCTTCGTCACTGCTTAGGCTCCCATGATCCTTGTTATCTCTGTCATAGTCCGACGATTCATATACCGTGGATTTCGCGTGCGTATTTGCGGTAGTGTTCCGTGGGCACTTGTTACTTTGGCTGTGGTGTTTTTCATCATCACTGTTCGCCCTTTCCCTCCCTTTGTTAATCTTGTCTGCACCATAACTCCGCTCCGTCCCATCTATCGTATCTACCTGAATATATCCGCTATTTGACGATTCTTCAGCCCCATCGTTGGCGTTCTTGGCACTAGTCACTCCACTCTGGTCATTCACGTATGATAATAACGACCTAACACTTTCTGCGTCATTTGGTGCCACCATGGCAGCTGGATTTATAAGAGAGAGCGTCTTATTGTCCATTAGTGGTAGATGGGCGATATCTTTAAAATTCAGCGATCTTTTCTTATCACAGCTGCCGTTGTCTGACAGTTTGTGATTTGCGGCTTTCTCCGGCGTTGAGACTGCTAGGAGGTGAGAAATTAGTTTCGTCAGATCATTCCTTAGTGCGTCCGCATTTTCTAAACATCCTTCGAGGTTAAACGGCGTTTTTGATGCGTAAGAGCACCTACGTCCAAAGCGCGCGTTAAGTACTTTCACGAGTGTCTCCACCGGCAGAAACGTCCCTCCTTCAGTTGCATTGCGCGTCAGCAGACCAAACCCTTTGCTCATACTTCCCATGTCGATACCCAATACTTCCAGGGCGTTTCGCTTGTTCGCCAGCCTAACGGCGATGTAAGACAAGAGAGCCTCGTACGTGCGGAGGTCGTCACGAATCTCCGTGACATCTAAACCAACCGTATCATCGGGAGTGTCAACATCAACACCGCCGACACTCGAATCTATTCCTATATTCGACGATTCAGCATCATCGCTGAGCAGGGAGCCACGCACGCGTCTCCTGTGGCTTCTTTCGTGATGTACACCATATAGACAGCTGGGTGAGCGCGAGTTTAGCAGACACAGTTCCGGAGAAGGCATTGGCAAGCCAGGTAACATCGTATTCTGGTGGTAGGACCCATCATATAACTTGGTTCTCCTTCCCTGGCTGCCGCCTCTATCTGCTGCTGTCATGGCGGCTTGAGGTTGCTTGCGGAAGACCGTCAGCAACCTCAAAGGCCAGCGTCATATATTTATTTTCACCCCAGGCACGCTTAGTGCTCGGGGAGGAATACTGAGACTATCGATTGGGCTTGTGTCACACCTGCGTCAATATGACGGTTTGGGCATTCCCTACTGCGACCGCCTTTTGTATTTTCCTCACCATCCTGATATGGTAGCGGCACAGTAGAATTGTTTTTACAGCAATGGAAAGTAGGTCGCGCTACCGAAGTCGGAGCGCCGATCGGCGGCGCGACTATCGTGATTCTCCAGGGAATCACAGTCGTTACAATTCCCGTGGCGATCGCAACTATGTTTCTGGCGGGCGTAGTCGCGGAGGAGAGCGGTTTCGTGACCGGTCTGCTCGTGATGTTTCTGTAGAAGCACGCCGGCGTCGCGATGAGAGTTACGGTAGAGAAGACCGTTATGAAAGGCACCCTCGTGACCAGAGATACGGCCACGATCGCGGAACCCGGGGAAGATATCGAGATGTGAAAGAGCGAATAAGCGACCGAAGCGTCGGGGATGATACAGAAGGCCGTACCTCCCCAAACGGTCGTGGGACCTCCAGGCACGACGACCACCGCAACCGTTACGAGAAGGGACATCGCAAAGAACGCAGGCGTAGCCGCAGCAACGACAGCACATGCAGCTTTGGCTCTCGCGTCTCTTTTGGTAGAGAGGAAAAGGTGGAAGAAGAAGTCACGGAGGAGCTGGACGAGGAGTCCTTACTGATGAAAGCGATGGGTTTCGGGGAGTTCGCCACCACCAAGAACAAGCAGCATTTGGACTCAGACGTTTCAGGAGTGGCTAAACGCTCTAAACGGCAGTATCGGCAATACATGAATCGCCGCGGGGGTTTCAATAGGCCGCTTTCACCAACCTTTTAAGGGCTATTAAGTTACAGTGTAGAATTATAAACAATCAGACGGCACAACGCAAGCTCGACTTGCTAAATGCACAGATGGAATACAACTTTCGATACATTAAATTGGATGCACTCCTCTATCACATTACACGTAACCTTCGACAGTTTCTGTGCTCTACGATTTTGGATTGTCTACCCATAGACCACTTGGTCAGTTTTACTCGTGTTCAGATGAAACTGTGCCACTGAAGGCGTCGTCAAGCTTTAGCTTGCGCTGGCAGCACTCCATAACATACTCCTCAATGGATCCCTCGCAGAGCAGTTTGTATACATCAACCGGTTCCGTCTGACCTATACGGTGGCACCTATCTTCTGCCTGCGCGTCATTGTGAGGATTCCAATCCTGATCCATGAGCACGACCGTCGAGGCAGCAGTGAGGTTCAGGCCTGTGCCTCCTGCCTTGGTGGATATCAACATCAATGTAACGTTTTCGTCTGATGAAAACTGTTCTACCACATCCGTTCGAGTGGATGGGTTGTATCCACCATCCAGCCGAAGGTACCTGACTTGTGGCATATTCAGATCGAGGCACTCTTGCAAAAGGTCAAGGTACATGGTAAACTGGGAGAATACCAGGGCCTTGCGTTTGCCCTGCCTTACCCGATCAATTATATTGAATAGTTCTACGACTTTTGCCGATTTCATGAACTCCTCCTTGGGTATCAAGTAGCGTTCCAACCTGGCCTCGACACTCAGAAGGGATTGCAGAGATCTGTGGATCTCAAAATCACTCCAACCGCGGATTTCCTTCTCAACGCGATCATACGGGTTTTCCTTGAATCCTTCCACCTTGGTGGCGTAGTATTTGATTAGCTTTTGCAGGAGTTCTTCCTTGTAGAACGACCCTGGTACCAGTAACGGATGGTTACATATGCGCCTCATGCGAAATATGAGAGACTTCACGAAGAAATCATCCCTACGGGTTAAATCTAGATTCTTGGATTTCCCGACGCACATATTGTGTACCTCACTCTCAGAGACCTTGTACTTGTTTACCAGAACATCACGGTTCTGTTCCACCTTCCATTCTACTTCCTTCATGTAGAGCTCAAGTTGGATGCCAGTCATTTTGCACTTTACCACGTACATATTTTTTGCAGGAAGTTCGTGCATGACTGTTTTCTTTTTGCGTCTCAAGATGAATGGTGCGATGAGCCGCTGTAATACACGAATGGACACATCAATCGTATCCTGCTTCTCTTCAGTATCCGATGTCCCTCCTTGCACCTCGGTAATTGGTTGTTCATTCTTAATATTATTATGCCCACATGTGTTAACGCTTTCACCAGTCATTTCCCGGTTTATGTCTATTTTCATGTCCAGTACTTTGTCATCCTGGCTTGATGATTGTGCCATTATGTGGTTTGATATGCTATCTTCAGGTACCGATAGTCCATCTGTACTGCTACCCTGCATAGCAGCGATAGGAGCTTCAGATGGATGGTTAATTTCCTTCCTTTTGATAGGGGAGCAATCATCTTCGCCCATCACCTGCTTGGGCGAGGTATTTTCCACCTTAATAGGGGTAGGCTCAACGCAGCCAAGGTCACCCTGCTCACCCTCATTTACAGGTTCGTTGTTTCCACCCTTATCATCCTTAAAATCGGCGTCCGTAGCCGGATGGCCTTCAGCAACCTTCTTTGGTTTTCTACCACGTGGCTTTGGAGTTCGTGGTGCCTCTAAGAGCATTAGTTTTTTGAAAGCTTCAATCTCCCAAGTCTCAACAAGTTCTGCCAACGCAGGAAACTCCGAGACGGCTTCATCATAATGTGTGATGAGGTATTTTATTGCCGTTGTGATTTTGGACTGGTCAAATGTATCCGGCATTGCAAATTGTAGCAAGTTGCCTAGTTCGCTTTGACTGTTCTGAATGGGTGTCCCCGTGAGTAGAAGCCTGTGTCTGATGTTGAATGACCCGTTAAGACGTCGGTAGGCGATGGTTTCACTGTTCTTTAGAGCATGCGCCTCATCCACCAGCATGTACTCGAATTCCTTGAGGCCACGCAGGAGACGGATATCCTCCTTCGATGAGACAGTCGCCATAGTGGAAACAAGAATTACGAAGGATCCCTTCCTTATATCTTCGAGAACATCACACGCGATTTTGAATCGCACGGAAGGCGCTCCATGGTACTTGACGATGTGTTTTCTCAGGTTTGGGGCCCAGTTACGGAGCTCTGTGCACCAGTTGTCCAAGACCGACGAAGGTACCAATATAAGTGTGGATCGTTTACCACCTACACTTTCGTCCTTCAAACGCGTGATAAAGTCATTTGTCATCACTGATTTATCAATATTATAAAGGTAGCTGAGAAACACGCTTGCCTGTGCCGTTTTCCCCAGGCCCATTTCATCCGCGAGGATGCCATTGGCATGCTCAACAGAGTGCAACAGGGACAGCCAGTGCACTCCACACTGCTGATAGAGTTTGAGGTTTGAGAACTTCTGAGCTACTTCGAAGTGCTTCAAATCGGCATGGGTATTGATGAATGTACAACTACCATGACTTATGGCAGCACGAATTTGTTCCTCCCCCTTCTTTGTACCTCCACTCATGCCGGCAACAGCAGCATTTATCATGCTCTATAATGGCATGTATGAGTCAGATCACAGCATATACCAACCTTAGAGATGGTGAGGCATGAATTGAGTGTTTCAAGGGCACTCGTAATGATCTTCTTCTTTCTAATCTCTTCTCTGGCTTCGCGCTCGGCAGCTGCTGCAGCAGCAGCTGCGGCTTTATCATCATCACTTTCAGAGGCAGAGTCTGAGCATTTATAAGGACCACTCAGTCTATAAGTAGGCTTTTGTATACGATTGCTTGCTGAATATCAAGATGCTCATAGACCTGTAGACACGCTATGTGCACGCGGCACTTACCACTAAGAGAGTGTTGCTTCTTAAGCTTCCGTTTTTTCTTTATTTGGGGCTCACTGTTCGCGCTTGTGTTGCCGTCAGCGGCGCCATGTTCGTCTTGAGGCTGCTTTGGTTGGACTTCTGCTGGAGATTGCGTTTCGTCTTGTTTTAAGGCAAAGCTCTCAAGATCATCAATACTTGCATCTTCTATGATGTTACTCCTGTTACGACCTCCTACAAGGAGGAAGCTGTCAGTGGTGACCATGTCGAGTGGCAGACAGCCAGGTGGCGGTGCGGGCAGCGTGGCTACTCAGAATAGTTGTTGTCTATGAGCATCAGTGTCGTCCGACAGATATTTTCTAAATCTGCATCGCAAGTGTCACCTCCCGCACTGTCCATGAATACCGGCGTGTTTAACACGGTTAATTCCCGCACTATCTCCATCGAGACCATCGAGTAGACGTCCCCATAAGCCACTGGTTTCGGCTGGCCTCAAGGTTTATCACAGCAAATATGAAGCCTCAACAGACAGTCTTGGTGTTCAAGCCTTCGTTTAAGAAGGAGAGCGACCGCAAGGCGCAGCTCGCCACCATCCAGGCGTCTCGCGCTCTTAGCGAGGTCATCAGGACTACGCTCGGACCGCGAGCCATGCTTAAGATGATGCTCGATCCTATGGGTGGAATCGTCATTACTAATGATGGAAATGCGATTTTGCGTGAGGTAGGTGCCTAAATGAGAGATGGTATAACCTGTTTGCCGGCCTTGGTTGTGTGTTTCCAGCCGTCCATCCTTCTGTACTGTAATAAATGTGTATGCGTACGTTCCCCGTATCTAATAATGGTTTCGTCTCAATTGTGTGTTCACAGTTTTCTCAAATGGCCGGTACATATAAAGGGGTTCCCGTCACCACTCTGTGTCTTCCGGGGTGTGTAGCTGTTGTCCGCTCGGCTAGTGTTGAAACCGGCACCAGGGGGCGGAACGCGATAGAATGCCCGAACTAGAGATCGCTGTATGGTGATTGTGGACGCGATCCCCTTTTGATCATGGTGAAGTTCTTATACCTCATATGCTAGGCCCATGCATCCCGTCTCAACGGGATTCTGAATTCAATCAACAATATATGCGTCAGTGGTCTCCACAGTCATTACATAGACATATTTCCATCCATATCGTTCGTTTCTTTACAAATGATTCGTTTATGGGCTTTGTTTACTTGGTTGTTTCGCGGGGCCACTTGTGGCTTCTGCGTCTCCTCCGCACATCAATTGCTAATTCATTTTCCAGATCGACGTGTCCAACCCAGCAGCTAAAAGTCTCATCGAGCTGAGTCGTTCACAGGACGAGGAAGTTGGCGACGGTACAACAAGCTGTGTCATACTGTGTGGTCAGATGCTGGCGAACGCCGAGCCCCTCCTTAAACAGGAAATTCACCCAAGCAAGATTGTAGAGGGGTACATGGAGGCTTTGGAAGATGCTATTGAGGTTCTTGATTCCATTGCAACCCGTATTGACCTTGACGATGAGGCAGCTCTAAAGGGTGCGATTCAGTCGAGTCTTGAGACCAAGTTCTCCAGCAAGTGGGGCGATCTTATCGCCCATTTGGCTCTGAACGCTGTTAGAAAAGTCCGCACAGTACGGCCGGACGGCCGTAGTGTGATTGACGTGAAACGCTACGCCAAGGTGGAGAAGATCCCCGGTGGTCTTCCAGAGGACTCTGTGGTGCTAGACGGCATTCTTATCAACAAGGATGTGACCCACGCCAAGATGCCGCGTCGGATAGAGAACCCACGTGTCCTAGTCCTAGATTGCACGCTGGAGTACAAGAAAGGCGAGTCTCAAACCATCGTGGACATCAATGACGAGGCTGGTTGGGCCAAGCTGCTGGAACAGGAGGAAACCGAGGTGTTCAATATGTGTCAGAACATCATTGAGACGGGCTGCAATGTCGTCGTTACTGAGAAGGGCGTTTCTGACCTGGCACAGCACTTCCTGTCAAAGGCTGGCATTAGCTGTATCAGGCGTATCCGCAAGACGGATGCTAACCGGCTTGCTCGCGTGACTGGAGCGACAATAGTAAACCGCACTGAGGAGCTTCTTCCCAGCGATGTTGGCAAGGACTGTGGTCTCTTCGAGGTCAAAAAGATTGGAGACGAGTACTATTCCTACTTTGTCCAATGCAAGGACCCCAAAGCATGTTCAATCGTACTTCGTGGATCGTCGAAAGACGTCCTGAATGAAATAGAGCGCAATCTCCAGGATGCAATGAACGTCTGTCGCAATATCATGCTTGAAGGCAAACTCCTTCCTGGTGGTGGCGCCACAGAAATCGAGGTTGCGTGCCGGTTGGCTGAACGTCTCGACAGCAAGGCTGGGCTGAAGCGGTGGTCTTATCGCGCAGCCGCCAAGGCGTTCGAGGTGATTCCTAAAACTCTGGCGCAGAATTGCGGCGCCAATCCAGTCCGTGTCATCACTGAGCTCACGTCGCTCCACACTGCTGGGAACGTTAACGCCGGCCTGGACGGGGAGACGGGTGAGATTTGCGACACCATGAAAAAGAGCATCATCGACACGTTTGCTGTCAAGGCCCAGGTGTTCAAGAGCGCAATTGAGGCCACCTGCATGCTTTTGCGAATAGACATTATCGTGTCGGGCATCGGCAAGCGGGAGGAGCCTTCCGTGGGCGAAAAATTGGCAGTGAATGAGGATGCCCTGGACAGCCAGTCGTAATGTAACACTAAAATTGTGAATCGTAGGCTCTGATTATATACATTTGTATACCTAGTAGTGCCTGAGCTGAGGCGTATACTTACAGAATGATTGTGCGATGTTAGGCAATATGCTTGTCGCTAGGGTTGTTGCTCCACTTGTTATGCGTAGGGCTTGGTCTCGTCGTAGACGTCCTTATTTTCCACAGCCGCTTGATATATTTCATCTTGCATCGAATTTGGGAATGCAGGCCTTTTGTCCGTGTAGTCTTCGAATGGGTCGCGATATGATGGGTCATGTACCAATTCATCGGTATCGAGCTCCGGGTTTTTGACTAGTTTTTCTACCATAGTCAAGCAGTGTACATTTAGCTTGGTTTTAATGCCGAACGGTAGTTTTATACCGAGGCGGTCGCATGCGTTTACTACTTCGTCCACACTTTTGCCCAATTCACTGGCGACATTTTCAATATCCAAGAAGGTGTAGAAAGTCTCCACCTCTACAGTGTCTGCGATGTTAAGGAATTCTATAAGGTCCCACATTGCACTGTATGAGATAATACCTCGTAAGGGCATATCTAGGGAAACAGGCGGTCTGGCGCCGAGTCTGCAGCATGCGTCTCCGAGGAAGTCTAGGCTGATTTCGTATCTCCGCGATATTTCTGGAAGTGTTTCCTCATGTATACCTCCGTGAAATGAGAGGTATTCCTTCTTCAAGTGCTCCAGTTCCTCTTTATGCATTGCATGGTACTGTGGATATGGGCGTTCAAGATCCGGTTGGAGGTTGAACGTACGAGGGATGATGTCGGGGAGTCGATTAACTGTATGATTCTCAGTTACTCTCTATGGGTTTTACTCACTTGGATTTTCCATGGCTTCAATGAACGACATATCGTGAACGACGGGCGCGTTTCTCATTTCCTCGGCCTCCTCCGGTGTTACATCTCTGTCCGGCTCGTCACGATCGAGCTCGAGGTAGCCGACCTAAGAACGCATGAAAGGAGTTTAATTATAGCACTAGTTACCGGGTCCTCCTTAAACCGGATGAAGTCTTGCCTTGCCTTCAGCCTTGCAATGGCAGTGTTCATATCACCACCCCAACCAGCTTCCTCAATAAGGTTAAGCTACAAAATCTTTAGTTGCACTAAGCGTATTGCAGAGTTACCTTTTGTTTGAGTTCTATGATTTTTTCCCGCGAATGATCCGGGAGGTTTTCGTTGGTTTCATCTAGTGGTTGCTGGACAATGTTCCTGTACCGCCAATCATCAGTTTCTTTGAGGGCATGTGCCAGTCTGATTCTCGCCATCTTTTCTCCTCCGCCTGTGCGATGTCCTCGCGCTCTGAGTTCTTCCTTGACCTCCTCGAAGAGCAGCTTATCGATGTCAGCTTCCTCAAGTTGTGCAAATCCCATTTCATTGCGTGGCAGTTTTCGGTAGAATGTATGCTTCAGCGCCTCCCTATTTTCACGTGCCTTGTGCGCCATGCTCCTTAGATCCTTCATCTGCTTCAGTCGCACTTCTCTAACCTCTTTGACAAAATCGGGGTGATCACTGGGTTTTTGCCCCTCCTCAAGCTTGATCTCCGGTTTGTTACACTTGCGCCGCTCTTCGTTCACCGCTTCTAGCCAGATATTGTCCTCAGGAATGGGTGCGCTGTCATTTTCTGTGTAATCCTTGACTTTGAAGGACTCCTGGAGTCCTTTAATATCCTTGACATTTGGCATTTGGATGATGCCCGTGATGAGTTCTGATGTTGTGTTGCCCGGCCCTGGCAATTTTATGGGATCATAGCTGTCAAACTGAGATTTCAGCGGCGGTACTTCGGCCCTAAGGCGTTCGAGTTCCTCCTCGCTATGACGCTGTGTTGGTTTCGTGCCGCTTCCAACCTGTCCGTCAATCGGGAAGTCGTTGGCATTATCGGCCGTCGTCTGCGCGGCGTCATCACCATTATCAGTTTTATCAGTCGCTTTGGCCTGCTCTAGAAGCAATTTAGAGAGTGTTATTTCCTCGGGGGGCTTGTTGGCTGCTTCGTCGTTAGGGTTGCCAGGGGGGAACATGGCCTGGGTCTCCACCTGAGTCTTTGGCATCTCCATTTCAGCACTGCGTTTAACCATGCGGTTAAGCTTCTTGTACAGGCGCTTCTCTGCCTCCAGTTCCATGAGCTGACGATCAATGTCGTCCATTTCTTCTTCTTCCTCCTCCTTTTCCGCCTTCAATATTTCTTCGTAATCCTCCGCTTCGAAATCCCTGTTATAGTAAGGCCCCTCTAGACGTTCGTAATAGCATCTGGATGGGTGGAAGCCGGCTGTATGCTCGTGCCCATTCGCTGTTCTTCGACGGAAGCCGAAGTAACGCGTAACATAGAATCCCGCGCCGCTGTCGCCATTATTATCGTCCACATTGTTACCCGGTGCCGTGACGAAGCACATGGTAGTCATGTGCGGCAGTAGTCTCATTGCTCTTTGATTGAAGAATCCAGGACGTTAGACGATGTACCACATTACAGTTACGGCATGTCTAAATAATGATAGTGGAGCAGCAGCTCACGGATGAATTATCCGATAAGACAGAGACCATGAAGACGCTAATAATAAATGCGTTCCACTAGGTACCGTTGCGTGTTAGCGTATGCAGGAAAATGCGTCTATTCCAGTTGCTTGTGGTGAGCCCCTGGACACATTGCGGTGTAATGCAAATTAATGCTTAAATGTTCACTATATTCTTGTAAGGCAACTCAACTATTGTCTAATGAACAATGTGATATTATTGGCGCGGCGAACAACATCAGCCGCCTACGAGGATTGCAGTATCGAACCACTGGCAGGCTCCACCAAGTTTCCCAATGAAACGGGAAAATCCCGATACACATACAATGATCCGGTGTATTTTATGCGTATGGTAGTCTATTTTAATGTTTCTGCGATGCCCCTACGTAGGCCTGCTACCACACATATGACTAGTAGTTGCCACGCAGCCCTGCCAGCTCGCATAAGTCACAACTGTTATTACTAACATCGGTTCCACCTACTTACCGTATACTAGAATTATAATGTTAATGTATGCAGTCATGTTAGTGTAACATGAGACTGTCTAGGGCGCTGCACAAGGTTATCCCGTTGCCGCAGTTCTCCACGAGCCGCCTTTCGCGCAGGGTATGTTTATCAATTCTGTGAACATTGCGCAATATCTGCAGGCTAACATGGTTGAGCATGAACGGTCTGTGTTCTACTATGGCAATCTATTCTGTATCGCTATAACAGCCCTGCCCATTATGTACTTGATGAAGGTATGTTACGTCACCGCGGTCGGGTTCAATTGTCCATAGGCGAACTACTGGAGTAGTGAGGAGCAGGAGAATTTACATTTCGTTCTCGCGCATAAGCAGCGTCACATCGCGAGTTCTAAACAGCTTCCATTGTAATATTATCGCGTTTGGATTGCATGCTATGTATTTTTTCTTTCCTCACGTAGCGTTTGGTGTTTCCTTGAAATGCGCGAAATTCATTTCTGAAGCGTATAAATCTGAAAAAGGCGCTTGAAGCCGAGGCAACGTGCCCGAGTGGTTAAGGGGATGGCCTGCTAAGTCATTAGGTTCTGCCTGCGTAGGTTCGAATCCTGCCGTTGTCGCCATTTTTCGATTATTTATGAACCCGCGGAAAAATTATGTGGCTCCATGTGTTATGATATTCTTTGGTTTTCGCTAAAGGGGGCGTTGTATAAAAAGTTAGAGCCATCAATCCACATTGTCCTTTGCTAAGCACCAACGCATAGGGTGGTATGATGCCTCTGTGCGTCCGTTTAGATATACACAATAAAGTTAGAAGATGTTAATATGACATTCCAAGGCACTAGAAAGTGTGTAATATTCAAGATGTTCATTGTCCAAGCATCAACTTGTGGATGGTGATGTTGGTCTATCAACATAAAATCCTACAAAAGGGGAGGCCATGATTGCTGACATAGCATAGTTAATGATAGAATACAGAACTGACTATGACTCCTAAAACAGAAGTTATTCGTCACGCAGTATGTTCACTTCCACAGTGGAGCAAAATGTCATGAAAAGATCGCCAATTCAGGGGTTGAGAGAAAATATACAAAATTCACTTAGTCTTATGATCACTTCATACACCTATTGCCTTTGAGTGATAAAGGAAGCACATGCATCAGAAAAGACAAGCAATCAATTTTGTACACGTTGTATACTCTCGCAAAGCAGAGATAATATGTAATACTGACGTTATATGAACCGTGACATGTTCTATGAAGAAGCTTCGTGAAGATGTGTGGTTCGATGCTCACATGACTCCAACGGTACGTGCTTTTCTTCTCCAGCAGGGAGTAGAACATTAAGGTATCTACTTTCCACTCTCCCCCATCGCACACATGGGCTGACCATACCTGTTAGTTCTAGTATAAGTACATATGTATCGCAAAGAAGTTTAATATCCGATGCGAAGAAGTGATTAGGTACTATTCTTACTACCCACCTAGCGCGTAACCCTACCTACCCGCAAGAAACCGAAGTGCTCACTTGACCAAATAGTCGGAACCCCTTTACACACTTTTGGTTAAAAGACAGAATGAGAGAGGTTATCAGTATTCACGTCGGACAGGCCGGTATTCAGGTTGGAAACGCCTGCTGGTAAGTGGATGAGCAGATTGATGTTTATCTTAAATGGATTGAATTATAAGAGCGTTGATCATTGTGCTTGGTGTGTGTGTAAGGATACGACTTCCGTAATATATCTCGTCCACGTGTGTTGGTGTGTATATCTCGTCACTGTAGGAGGCGCGATTTTGTTTTGTTACGTGTCTTTCGGTATCATAGCTGCCTAATAGTATACCAACTAATGTGCGTTACAGGGAGCTCTTTTGTCTAGAGCACGGGATTCAGCCAGATGGCCACATGCCTGCTGATAAGCAATTTGTCGGCGACGATGCATTCTCCACATTTTTCAGCGAGACTGGCGCAGGAAAGCACGTTCCAAGGTGTGTGTTTGTCGACTTGGAACCCACTGTTGTCGACGAAGTCCGTACCGGAACTTACCGCCATCTTTTCCATCCTGAGCAGCTGATCACTGGCAAGGAGGATGCCGCCAACAACTTTGCGCGTGGCCACTACACTGTGGGCAAGGACATCGTTGATTCATGTCTCGACCGTATCAGGAAGCTAGCTGACAACTGCACTGGTCTACAGGGGTTCTTGATGTTCAATGCTGTCGGTGGAGGTACCGGTTCTGGTCTGGGTTGCCTCATGCTGGAGCGTCTCTCCGTCGACTACGGCAAGAAATCCAAGCTGAACTTCTGCTGCTGGCCCTCACCCCGCGTATCAACTGCTGTTGTTGAGCCCTACAACTCCGTGTTATCGACACACTCGCTCCTGGAGCACACTGATGTGGCTGTGATGCTTGACAACGAGGCCATTTACGACATTTGCAAGCGCAACCTTGACATTGGGAGGCCGACGTACACCAATCTCAACAGGCTGATCGCCCAGGTCATCTCATCTTTGACTGCGTCTCTGAGGTTTGACGGTGCGCTCAATGTAGATGTCACAGAGTTCCAAACCAACCTCGTGCCCTACCCCCGCATCCACTTTATGCTTTCATCATACGCCCCCGTAATTAGCGCTGAGAAAGCCTACCACGAGCAGCTGTCCGTTGCTGAGATCACCAACTCTGCGTTTGAGCCCGCCAACATGATGGCGAAGTGTGACCCCCGCCACGGCAAGTACATGGCTTCGTGCATCCTCTACCGTGGAGACGTCGTCCCAAAGGACGTGAACGCGGCCGTCGCAGCCATTAAAACCAAGCGCACGATCCAGTTCGTTGACTGGTGCCCCACTGGCTTCAAGGTAGGCATCAACTACCAGCCGCCAACCGTCGTTCCTGGGGGTGATCTCGCCAAGGTTATGAGGGCCGTTTGCATGATATCGAATTCCACTGCCATCGCCGAGGTGTTCAGCCGTATGGATCACAAATTCGACCTCATGTACGCCAAGCGCGCTTTCGTCCACTGGTACGTGGGTGAGGGCATGGAGGAGGGAGAGTTCAGCGAGGCCAGGGAGGACCTCGCCGCTTTGGAGAAGGACTATGAGGAAGTGGGTGTGGACACTGTCTACAACGACGAGGTGGAACACTATTAAGTATTTCGGAAGAGCGCTTGCTTCATGCTGCAGCGTCGCCCTCACAAATTTTTAAACAAAGTCAAAGGACGAGCATAACACCTACAAACCCCGTTGGAACTAGAAGTTCTCAACATAATTTTATCTGTTAGGAATATTCTTAATTCCCATGCAGTGATGTTACAATACTAGAGCGTTTTAAGTGCCATCGAGATGATATTACATATATAGCACGCTAATTGGATTATGCATGCCAAGGCTGCTTAGCCCGATGTTTCAAGGCAATTACATGACCAAAACTAGGAAGCGTTGCATAAAATCAAGATGTGAAGGTCACTACAGTGATAGTAACCTGGACCACGCACTATGTTACCATAACAGCACCTATTGACCACTATGATATGTAAGAATCATCTTACGGTTGCACAAAGCAGGTCCAATTCCCTTGTAAGTGGACGGTGGCATGGGCGCCCCTTCGACACAAAGTATGCGCAAGGAAACTGCAGCAGAGCAGAAATTGAGACTCATCATAGTAGGAATTATATTAAACAGTTTACACATATTTAGAGGCGTATGCCTTCACATTCTGAGGGCATCGCTGGTAGGCTTGGCAAGCGACCCCGTCGACCCTTATGGGGGTGGAGGTTAGGCAACCCGAATTCACCTCAAGCCACCACTCTATTTTCTATCTCAAGCCTATCGTAATAAATAATCAACATGGCAATCAGGAAGTTTGGAGGATTGGTCCACAAGAGGACCAAGAAGTTCCGCCGCTTCCAGTCTGACCGCTTCAAGCGCGTTAAGGTACGTCTTTGTGAAGGCTGTTCATGGTCATGAGTTATTGATTATGTTTGATATGTCTGTGTAATATTTTGGTACTTGTGTATGCGCACCTTTATCTTGTAATACGGTTCCCACGAAGCGGTTCCACCTTGTAGCCCTCGCGTGCGGTTCGTTATCGTTCCAGGCGTGGCCGCATTGGTTCCTCTTCAGTGCGTTCTGATGATAGCTACTAAATTCAATGCACACTGTTGTTGGTGATATTTTTAGGTTGCCGTGATTTTCATGTTTACCACTGTGGTGTCATATTCCTATGACGGTGTCCTTTCCTCAGTGGATGAGTTTCGCTGTTAATATGCTTATGATTTCTTATTGCTATGTGATTTATCTATAAACCTGGATACGTATCTTAATATTTGTTTTGACATGTTTCACCCCTATTCCTGCTGCCTGTGATTTTTAGTTTTCTGGCATTTCATCTTATTGTATGTGATCTATGCCATTCTGTTCCATGCTTCAATACCCGTGTAGGAGAACTGGAGGAAGCCGAAGGGTATTGACTGTAGGGTGAGGCGTCGCTTCAAGGGTACCGTTCTCACTCCCAAGATCGGTTATGGTACTGACAAGAAGACCCGCAACCGGCTTCCAAGCGGTTATTACAAGGTAGTGGTGAACACCCCCGATGAAATTGATGTGCTTTTGATGCACCAGAAGACCCACGTTGCTGAGATCGGACACAGCGTGTCTGCGAGGAAGCGCAGAGTCATCCTCGACCGCGCGAAGAAGCTTGGCATTAAGGTCACAAATTCTGGTGCCAGGGTCAAGGTGGAGGAGAGGGAATAACTGTTTGATAAACTGTGGCACATAATAAATCTATTACGTGTGCATCGATTTGTTTTTTTTTGCGTTTTTCAGGTTGCATATGCCTTTGCGATTGAGCCATTACTAATGGCCCCATCAGATGCTGATGTGACTGTAGCCAGTTGAAGTGCCTATGTCGTTATGGGCATCTCTATAGGGGCCAGAGAATACTCGTTGGGTGTGTAACGATCGTGTTGATCTTGGCGCAGGCTAGGTACACAGCACGCAAGCGTTGCTTCACATCAGATAGCATTATAGAGTCTTATTACTTAGCATGTCTATAGTTTTGTAGCGCTGCATAGTGAGGCGATAACCTGCGAACTCTAAACGTTGGAGCATGCCTTTCACGTCCATGGAGAGCATTCTCCAGCGTGCAATAATTTTAACACTACTCTTCATCTGAGAACTTAATCTCATCATCACTGTAATCAAGTTCCTTCAGACGTTTTTCCCTGGCTTCCTTCTGTTGTTGTAGTTCCTCCTCAACATCTTTGCGTAGCTGTGAGATGTTCTCTTCATCTACTTCGGTTTCATCGGCCAGGTTTAGAATACCATTGTAAATGTCATCGCGTTGGGATTCCTCTGGCATTATGGCTTCATCAAGACGTAGTAACTGTAAGATCTTCGATACGTCGTTGCACGCGACTATCTCATCTGCATGATAGAGCAAGAAAGCGAGGCCGAAGCTAAAGATGTACGTCTGCCCACGGGTCAGGACACGCTGCATGTAAGTAATAACGTGTTCGAATGTGAAGACATGAATGTTCATGGCGATGAACCACTTCGAGCAGAAGGTTTCGGGTACCAGCAGCCCTTCTATGTGCGAGTGGAGTCTTTCGTTTCGTTCCTCCAGAAGCTTCATGAGGACCCTACAATCACGCACATACGCCTCAGGCATGCACGAGAAGTAGCCTCGCATTTGGTTCGTGTGGAGCTGGACAACCAAATCGACGACATCGGAGGATTTGAGGAACATGGAGAGAAACGCAATTACAAACCCTTCGCCCTGATGATAGTCGCCGATATGCTCATAGACCACTTTAAGATTATGACAAAGCACTTGCCTGTATTCCTCGCTGATAAAGGTCCGTTCTGCGTCCAGGCGGAATATACGTTCATTCTCCGGCGTCACCTCGAACTTTGGGGCGACGGACGCGGTTGTACCGTCGGTAGGTTCTGACGTCGCCCATATACTGCATGTACTTATCAGGTCGGTGATATATTGCATGACAGAGCCGGCGACATCATCGGCGGTGGCATCTCCCGTGATCAGCGCCTGTACCTTCGGAAAGAGCGCAGCCAGTTCGTCATGGGAGCGTACTCCGCTGCGGTTAAGCAGGCAGGACTTCCTTTCTGCATCCCAAAATTGCTGATTGATCATCATATTCGTAGAAGTGCTTTGAAAAATCACAGAAGGCGATTCGCGATGCTTACGCCCAAGGCCAGTTGAGGTCAATCCACACAATGCTAGTACTGATACACATCGAACTGAATAGTACGCCTATAAGTGTAAAGTGCTGTTATGATTACAATTGAAGGACTGTTTAAGGTGGAACGTTTGGGCAACAAGAATCAGTCAACCGCTTTAGCATGTACATGTAAGAATGATGGCACGTTTGAACTGCTAGAACGCTATAATAATTCACGCAATGTATTTATTATAGCCCGTTACTGATGTAGTTCTAATGTGCAGTGATGCTTAGGATCGGCTTCCGATATGTTGACCATATAATTTTGGTCTTTGCGTTATACATGTAATGAAGCGGTGTCTTCGACGGTTATTTTCCTCTAGGAACGACGTCACATAGTTTAACATAACGAACCACCCGTGATTCGTCTTATAACGAGTGTGGCATTATCGCCCTTCATTAATTGGACATTTGCTGCGTTGCATG
The DNA here is from genome assembly GCA_001077455.2 of Babesia divergens. Lineage (NCBI taxonomy): Eukaryota > Apicomplexa > Aconoidasida > Piroplasmida > Babesiidae > Babesia > Babesia divergens. Next base: position 1,529,399 of record CCSG02000001.1, read on the forward strand.
TAACTTTTGGATTCTCCTACGCAGCTAAGTGAGATCACGTTTAATAATATGGCATAGAGCAATAGCACTAAACTTGAGAAACGTGTTCATTTATGTTGCAGTTAACTCAGCAATTAATAATACAGTTTCAGCGAGAGCGGATGTGCTCGCCATACTACTCACCGTCATCATTTTGTTCTGATAAATTGAGCCCCTGGAACAGTGCGCGCGCCATTTCTACGTGTTCATTCTTAATGGGTTTCTTTTCAACCTTCTTCCATACGTATGAGTCACTATCGGATTTCTTGGGCGCCCGTCCTCCACGGGAAAGGATGGACATGTCAATGGAAGGCTCAACTGATGTGCGGTCATCAGCATCAGCCGTAGCTTCTTTAATCTCATCGATGTCATCCTTTCCGATATAACCGGATGGCCCCCAGCTGCGTGGAACATCCTTCACTACTATCTCTTGAGTCCACTGATCATCCATGGCCACGGTTTCCTTGTACGTCTCCATCATGGCCGTTTCCATGACATAAGGCTCGAAGCGTAGCTCGCTAACTGTATGCGTGAGTTTTTCTTCTATCTCAGGAGGTGCCTCCACCACAGGTTTTTCATAGGGCTTTCTACCTTCCATGACGCATTGCGTCACGTAATTCTCCAAGAATGCGAGGCTACAGTCGTTCTCATCTAGTTGCCTGTATGGCGGATAACGGAGCAGAACATTCGTAACTTACAGTTCAAGTTCGGGCTTCATATCGCAGAGCCCGCGTATCTCTTTGCAGCATTGTGCCACATTGGTACAGTTTGAGCTCTCGAGATGGGATATTACCGAAAGGACTTCGCCAGGCACATCATATTTCTTGGCGATGATGAGTCTGCGCATGCTACTAAGTATCCAGCAGGTGGTGTTGCTGTGTTTGTGATGTGTCTTCAGGAACTGCAGCAGCCTCTCGAGGTAGACACCGATGTCAACGCTAGGGGCTTCTGAATTCTCTGAATATGTTGGGTAATATGCGTAAACCCAGCTGATCAGCCTCACTACTATATCGGGTAGCATGTCAGCACGTTTTTGTAGTTCTTCCATCTTGCACAAAACATCACCCCGGAAAGAAGCGTCGTCCGCATTTTCCTTCAAGACGTTCACTGTATTGATGAAAAACTCATCCTTCAGGAGGTCCGGCGTTAGCATCATGAGGTCAAGTACCGTATCCAGGTACCACGTGGCATTTGGAGCGAATTTTTCGCAGAGTAGTGAAACTTTATTGATAAGCTCAAGGCTCCTGTAATTTTCTGACTTCGAGCGCAACTGGTCGAGGAAGCACTTCACGATCGTTACGACGTTTTTGGAGTTTGTCATGCGGTATAGGAGGTCTAGTGTGCATCGCCTAATGGTTTCGTCACGATCCTCTAGACATGCCACTACTGCCATCTGGTTCTCTGCCGCGTATGACACGTTTACACCGACAAGAATGGACAGCCCAGCGATCCCAGCATACCTCATGTTATTGTTTTCCGACGTTAACATTCGTGTAACTGAAATGGAGCACATTTTGGTCAGTGACTCATTCGCTGAGATGATAGAGATGGTTTTGACGCACTCAGAAACAATGGCGTTAGAAATAAGGCTGGATGTGAACGGCATGGACTCTACATGCTGGAGTACATTCCGTATACATTCGCAAATTTGCGTAGATGGTGCCTTACTTCCTTGTCCCATTTTTCCGAAGATGGAGATGATTGCAATTTGCATCCACGGGGCAGGCACCTTGTGGTAGTTGTATGTTTTTGGCAGCCGATGGTCCACTATCTGGTTCAGAATAGACACCAGAGAAGGTACAAGGTTACGATATCCGCGTGGTTTCACTGCCAAGGCATCCTGCAAGAGTGATAGCGTGCATCCCATCACAGCAGGGTTGCTGTCACATATTCCACGTTCAATGATCTGTGTAAGATTGCTCACACAACTGTTGTCGAACTCGTGAAAGCGTCGAATCGCCATGATGGCATGTTTCCGAACATACTCGTTGTCATTTTCCAGGCATTGGACAACACGCGGGAGAATTATTGGTAGCATTTCACCGTTGACCAGATCACATATACATTGTAGCGCACAGGTAACCTCCATGTAATTAGGACTATGTAGGTCCTTCTGGATGGTATTGATCAGCAGCAGCATGAGCTCCGACTGTGGCTTCAGCAGCTGACGGCACGCAAAGTACCCTGTGATCATATTTCTCACATATGAGAGCCACATACCTGCCATTTTACATGCTAGTGACTTCTCTTGTGCCATGTTTATTGCGTGGATGTGCGCGAAGGGCGCCTCGAAGCCTAGCATCTCCACATAGACAGCCCGAACTAGGTATTCTTTCAAGCGATCCTGCGCGGCGTTACACAAGCTTGTGAAAGTGTCCCACCTTTTCTACGTCTGCATTGAGAAATGAGTGCTTCAAAGAGGCGATTTCGGCCAACACTATACGTTCCTCCTCCTGATGGTCGTGATGATGTAATAGTATGAAACACACCTCCTTCGAGCGCGCCTCTCCGAGCATTCTCGTGAATTTATAAAATTCACGAGAGAGATGTGGCGCTCCGATGGCCATCATCTTGTCTGCGATATATTGTTAATGACACCATCACCATACTGCTGTCGACCGCGCTCCTTCCACAGGTTCACACACCAGTAGTTATATGGTAGGATGAACACACTGCTGCTCGTCTCGGTTTGTTTGGTACATCTTTGCCTTGCCAAACATAAAAGCGCGCTTCCTCAAGCTAAGGTTCCCAAAATCGCGATTTGTGGAGAAGGTAGTTTGACACACTGATGTTGTCCACAAGTCGCAGGGTTGAAAGGGCTTATCAACTACCAATTCGACAGGGATGATGAAGACGCTCTGATAACAACGGCTGCTTATTTGTCTAAGAATGTGTTGAAGTTGTTCACTGGAAATGTACGTCGCCCTGCAGCCCAGACACACATTATATCGCAGGTTAACTATCTCACCATTGATCTCAACAACTCCATTTCACCTCTTGAGACAGTTGGAGAGAAATGTTTTGCCATCAGAAATCGTAACGACCTTCCGAATATCCTTTGTGCCAGGTAGGCAGCGCTGGAGACGTCCTACACATCTTTGCAGTGGGCTCCTTGAACGCAACAAATGGATGAATGCGATAGACGCGAGCATTCTGTGCGCTGAGACTGGTGTTAAGTCAACGTTGCCACTCATACCAGGTGAAGAGACGTAGGTACACGGTGCATGTGGAATCATCGCAATGCAGGTTGGAGGAGTTTGATGAGGAGAAGCCTTCCGGCTTAAATTTATTTATGTAAGTCGTACCAATCAGGCATGTTCACATGCCACTCAGCCATGATGGGCCTATGGGAAGGCCTGAAATATATATAAACGGGAAGACAACCAGCGAGTTAGAGGAGCAGCGCAAGGTAGGCCATTCACCATGTTATCTAAAACCATACAGGAGGAGTCTCTGGATGCGTCAAAGCTTTCTGCGGGATTGGATACATTGGACAGTAGGTGGAACGATGCACAGTTTTTATTTGAAGCAGCCTTTGATCATCTGTTCCCAACCTTTGAAAGTAGCACCAACGAGCCTGTAAGCGTGGCCCCAATTGACGAAGAGGCCCTTGCAGAGGCACGTGCTGAAGCCGGTATGGTGGACGATTCTACACCTGATATGGGATACTATAAGAGTGAACATTCACGGTGATATTTTCTCTGAATGACTTCATATCGCTTCCCTCCCTGGGGGTAAAGTCACTGCAGCCGTTCTCCAGCCATTGTGCACGTACATTAAGGCATCGCAACATACAGAGTCTAGTTAATCATGTGATGATGCCAGTCCACGATCTAGTCTACCGCCATACCTCGCATCACGTAATGCTGTAGCAGTTGCCATTCAGACAACGAAAGGTGCCACCAACAATTTGTATATGAATGTTCCTACGAAAGTGGAAATACCTATCGAATATAGAACTTGTTATATTAAAAATATGGAAGTTTTAGAAACTTAGTTTCCTCTGGTGTTTATTACTAATGCCCGGCCCGGATGGGCTAGGCGTATCCGATTAGATATGCATGGTGAATCCATAATATCGAGTGGCTTATAGTCATGCAAATGCATGAAACATTGTATTGCATTCCTTATGACATAAACGAGCACGACACATGTAACTGCAGTTCATAACAATCATGACGGTGTCGGCACAACGTAGTCTTGAGGCATCACGAAGCGTGATTCCGCAAGTTGATAGGTTTCAATGAAACCGCCCAATGGAACTACACTGTAATACATGCGCAGCGTTACAGGAGTTTTACGCAGTGAGCGACCATGATCTACCATATAATATTTGCCCAAGATTGAGGCCCCGGGTTCAAAGGCGTCCTCACGGCGGCGAATGATCTTATCATGGATGATGAGTTCATTCCTGTGGTGTTTAGCCGTTTCATAATTGGCCGTGACGTACAGAAATATCGTGTTGGTGTTCCAGTCGAATGCGTCTCTGAGGTCGTAGCTGAGGTACAATTCCAGCGCAGCGCGATCAACCTGAAAGACATTGTAAAACGGGAATAATTGTACCTACCGGCCCCGTGATAGGCTTCAACTCTGCTGTTCCTGCGTAATTTACCACCCCTTTCAGGTCCAAACCCTTCCGATGATAATGCCCCGAGGCATAGTTTAACACCAATGCCAGCGCAGCGGAGAAAACCGCGGCATTCAAAAGAGTATAAATCCTGAGCGACGAAGTGTTCATTTTTCGCACTGATATTTGGCGCCGTACCGGATCGCCAGCTCCCCATGACGGATGAGTACGGACCCGGATCTCACGCGGCACTTTACCGCTTACACTCCACGTTTGATACACCTAGCCTTCTATCAGATTGTATTAGTTTTAGTCCAACTGCGTGACATTACAGAAGGTGGAACAATTTCGGGCTATGAGCCAAGCTTCCGCAGGATAACGGTGTAAAAGGAAGACTCTCGATTAGGGTGAAGCAGCATAGGTTGGTATTCTGTCGTGCGTGCTGTTTCAGTTGTCTCCTGGATCCTGTAAACGATCGATGTGTATCATGTAGACTCAATACATCCTATATGCCTAGATTCTCGTTACATCAACATTGTCATATATTCTAACACGTCTATGCCAAGCTAACTTGTTCCTATAGTAGAAATCATGACTACCAACTTGGATTACGAGATCAGCGAGGAGGATCAGAAGAGTATCATCGAGTTCAGCACGTTATTCAACAAGAAGGCACAGGCAGAGACAAAGCTCAAAGTGCTAAAAGAGCAAGTTCAGAACCTCACGGATGCTCAAGAGGAGTTACTTATTAACATGGATACGCCTTATCTACAAATTGGTTAGTTGGTAGTAGGATTCCTCTAGTTTTGTCCTTATTAATTCACGCCGTCTGTCTTTCCCGCTAATATTGAGGCATTCGCTTTGCATATTGATCTTTGGTCCCAGTGTCTCACCTCAGATATTCAACTTATTCTTCATTATGGCAACATATACAATCAATTTGCCCGCATTGATTAATCCTGTGCAGGAGACTGCTTTCTTAGGGTTGATGAGAATGAACTGGACGGCCATCTAGAATCAAAGAAGGAGGAATTTGCCGATGAGATAACGAGACTGGAACAGTCTTTGGAGGAGTATACCAGCAAGACGACAGAGCTGAAGGCGATGCTTTACGCCAAGTTCGGCAATCGCATAAACCTTGAAGCGTAGGTACCTGTCATTACTGGTGCCGCATTATACTATCGCAATATTGCCTCATGATTTAAGATATGTGCTCTCTGTAGCAATGATGATTTTGGAACCATTCGCATCCAATGTGTGACATGTTAAAATGCAGGCCAATCTAGTATGATATGCCACATTCATGAGTACTAGGTCACAAATGCATTGGTTGGAGCGTTCCGTCTCCATACGGGCAGTAATCACCTAAATCTAACAACAACACGCTCAATGTAATTGATTTGGGCTGTGAAATGTCATTTATTTGTGGGCCTACTAGTGTGACGGTAATTAATACGAGGGCAACCTGTGAGATGTCACTGAGGTTGCTCCGGTTTCAAGGACTGATTGATCTCCTCCTTTATACCATCATAGAAACGTAGGATGGGGACATAAACAGGACTTGCAGTGTACATTTGACCTGTCTTGAGGTTCTTCATGGTACGAGCCCCACGAAGGGAATTGTGGAACAACCCGAACTTGGGGATTGAGACCTCCTTGTTTTCGCTAAGGTATTTCCCAATCAACCTTATAAATTCATCAATAACAGCTCCAGCATCCTTCTGTGTCATTTCCACAGTTTGCGCCACTTCAGCAACCAATTGTTTCTTGCTTATCGTCTGCAAATCCATTAGAATGCATTATGCATACATCCTGACGACATTGTATCCATCAGGGATCACAGAAATAGTAGTTTATGAAATTGAATATACACTAATGTTATAAATGACACTATAAAGGGTTCCTAGTATCACTCATAGCATGCATATTGAAAGGAGGTTACATACATGTACATATAACGAATTATGATCCGTTCGTTGCTGTGTCGTATAGTGATACAGCACAACTATTAAGGCCAATATCCATCATGCCCAGCGATTAAAGGTTATGAATATACATATGCAAGGTTAGAATTGTTAAATAGGGAAGCACTAAGGATGTCAAATACATGCACCACTGAACGGAAGAAGAATAAGGCGATGGGAGTGATAGAACCACTGACCCGGACTATATCCACTGTATACCATAATACAATCATAAAAGAGCCGGCAAAGTATAAGATAGGACGGATTGCCCAGTGGAATCCAGGAGTGCCAGCATAGACACGCACTAAGTCACAAAATTGAATGCTTTCACACCGGATTCCACTGGCATATAATGCAATGGGATATCCTATGATGTTTCAGCTTTAGAAGAATCACGTAAACCCCGTAAGACACAACCAATGAAACACACCTCCGAGGCAACAGAGTTCTTCGCACGTACAGCGTGCGATACCTTGGCGCCATTGGCTCCAAACGATGACGGTATATGCGATGGTCCAGAGATAAAGGCGCTACTTGGCGATATCATCTCAGAAGGACGCCCAATGCGGTCGTTGGACCTGTGCGCCTCCGCAAATTCCTTGACTGTCAAGGCGCATATCCATAGGGATACTGAAGCAACTGCGCCGGGTAAGTACATCTTATTCGCCTCTTGATATGAGCCTGTGGTAGCGACGAGAGTTAATTTTTTACGTTGCATGGAATCCACCAACTACACACCTCTCTACTGTGGGGAGCAACTACTTCAAATTCTGATGGCACTGAAGCCTTCATCCCTTGATGAGAAGATTAAGGAGGTCCGCCAGGCCGCTCTGCGGTACTGTGGGACTGCGGACACCAATCTCAAACACGCGCTGATCCAGGCGGAGGAGCGCTTGAACCATGCGAAGGTATGCTATTTCTTCCACGACATATATTGGATTTTATGACACCCAAAGCATCTATATCACAAAGAATCCTGATGCATGTGTAGCGTGAGTTTTTAAGGCTCGAGGAAGAAACATCAAAGCTCACTTCGAAGTACTCTTTGAAAAGGTTGTCTAGAATAATGGAGATCACTAACAGCATTGTTGACCAGAAGCCAATGGGAACACAAGATTTGAAACCTTCTGACATCGATGCTATTCGAAGGTACTACATCCCATATGTTCAGCAGAAGAAGGTTATAGAAATGCGATCGAAAGAATTTGAGCTCATCCAAAGACGGATTGCCTTAAACGCCGTAAGTAGACATGCATATGGCACCATTACTATTGTTTAGGAAATATACATGCAATACAAAGAGGAGTTGGATAACGTCACTACGGAATAGAATGCTCTGGACAACAGTTGGTGCGCCCTTTGCTCAAGCACATGTGGCCATTATGGAGATCCGATTGTACATTATAGACAAATATCTCATATAGTTGGTAACATTTGCCATCAACATTATTTATAAGTTCGTTCTATACAACGTACCGGTTATCCGCACCGAGACTGCATGCCAAACGTGCATATACCAGCATATGGCATCTATACAGATGACTGTTAAAGCCTAAATAGTGATTGATTTATCAAGTTTTGCGGTTTTTCTCCGCTATCTGGAACCGCAGTCTTCCAACGACCCAGACGCATTTCTACACCTATCGCCAGATAGATACGCAGCTCATTACCTGATACGTCAAATCGGATGTCGTTGACAGAGCCACGATAGTCGAATGAGCACTCCACTTCAAGTGTACACTTGGAATAATCGGAGCTAAAGCTGTAACGCACGAAGTGAAGCTTTCCTACATTAGTGCCTACAAGCAAGTAATCTCCACATGCCCTCAGACAGGTGATCCAGATATCTTTACTACCCAAAGAAAGCGACCCAATATGTTTTTTAAGCTTTACAGAGAATACAAGCACGTACTCTGAGTCCATTCCTACCGCAAATATGTAATGCGGCTTCTTGAGCAGCATGCTGCAACATTCCACATTTTGCGATATGGTAGCGGGCACCTTGAACGCAAGATGCGTACCGCTATTCAGCTGTACAATTATGAAAAGATTGATAGATGATAATAACATAGGTGGTTCACGTTGCAACTAAAATACGACAGTGGAATATGAATGTCGGCCCTTTCTAAATCCGTTACTTCCACTAATACACTTGGCGTAATAGAATCAGCACAAGAATGGGAAACATTTTAGAAGAAGTACAACAGATGGACGTATGCAAGCGACTGTACTCATATAGTCCAGTGAAACTCACATTCCATAGCCGTGCAGTTCGGTCACTGGCGACGGAGAGCACCCGTTCGTAATAGTCTCCAAAGTTGATGGAGAGTTCATCCTGAGGAGGCGCATTGGGGAACGAATCGCAGCAGTTAACCACTGAAGTGTGTCCAATCAACTCATGTACTGGGATTGAAGTGTGTCTAACGTCCCAGACCTTCACCTTGCTGTCGGAAGACGAAGTGCATACCATGTGACGAGCTGGATCTAGCCACTTAACACAGTTTATTTGAGACGTATGGGCCAATATACGGCTAGATCCACTTCCACGAGAGTCAATAATATGCAGTTGCCCACATGAAGTTCCGCATATCAGACGATCACCGGCCAGGTCGACACTAATGATGTTGGTTCTTACGCCAGTTACCGACTCTAGGGGGAATTTACTATGGTTGCGAAGGCCTTCCGCTGTGCACTCGTATAGAAGCACGCAAGAATCCTTGCCACCGCTGGCGACGCGGCCGGCATCATAGCCCAGTGAGGTAATACAATTGCGATGCGATCGCTTCTGGGCTGAAGCTATCAGTTCAACCATAATAAATGATTAGTTTCCAGTGAGCGGTAATTTCCATTTGTGGGTGTGATTCCACCAGATTTCACCCCGTCAATGGGCAGCCATCTATTAATCATACCGCGATAATCTAATGTGGAAAGATGAGCATGTGATCGCTGTGTGCGATAGTGCCGTGCTGCGTCTCGATGCCTCTGGGCGTATAGAATCCGAAATATTGAAGGTTTGGCAGAAAGGTGCTATACTTCATACCTATGCAGGAAGGCTTCACGTGCACAACGAATGCCGTCGCAGCGGCTGGAAACGTCCTTTGTGTCGCAACAAGCGACAAGGCAAAGATCGCAATCATCTCGGAGTCCCAAAGCTTTAAGGCTTCCGTGCCGGAGGTGGTAAGCGGATCGATGTTTTAACATCCACCTCTACGCAGATGACAGCCTTGGCATTTTCCAGAAATGGCGAAGTGCTTTACGCGGGCTCTTCTTCTGGACGACTTTACGTTTGGCAGGTTGGTGCATGTCTGGGTATGTGTTTATAGAGTTCTGCAGCTCAAAACCGGGACATTGGTACAGAGCAAGAGTGTCTTCTTTAACGCTATCACGGATGTAAAAGTCGACTTCGCGAATACAACTATACTCATAGCAGCGCAGAACGGCGATATATGCCTGTTTAATCTTGTGGAGTAAGCGGTTTCATGCGATAATTCATCTCAAGCCAGGTTGTTTTGGGGAGACGCAAAGAGCACCCTTTACCTTGGGCACTCCACATCGATTACGGGGCTCGTGAACCTCATGCAAGGGCCATTAGAGCAAGTCGTATCATTTGTATCTGTGTCGCGTGATAAAAACATCCGATTCTGGCATCATACTAAGCGTATATCGACACAGTCGCATTTTCTTCAACATACACCATTGTCCATGGTTCCCAGCCACACAGGCGCCAGGTTGTATGTACCCTGTGAAATGGGACACATTGCCGTGGTTCCGATATGCAACTTCAATGATACCTTCCTGCTTTCTGGGCACATGTGAGTTCAAGGATCTGTAAGTATCACAACATGCAGCGGATCCGTAACGGGCTGCGCGGAGACTAACAAGCTGGTCACGTGCGCATTGGATGGAATCCGCATATGGGATGTGGAAAGCAAGCTCTGTCTAAGCCACTACAGCGGTCTAGGTATGCATTATGTTCATCCACGAGGTGTATCTATTGTTCTATAGGTCCTAGGGTTAACAGGATTATAAATAATGTAAGGCTCGCCGATGACATTAAATTTGTGCCTCTCAAAAATGTTGTATCAAAGGATGCACAGGCAACAATATGTCTACGATGAAATGCCTAGCTGACGTGATTTATATCAATGGCCCGTCCCACACTGCAGACGGCCTTTGGGGCCTACATACATGTCAACTTCACTATGTTTGACTATTTTAATATCTAGTGAAACTTGGAATGATCTTTGGGTAGTTATATCAGATAGTTAGAAGCTTCATCAAGCTATTTGTATATACCATGCCAATGTGGCTTATATAGGCCTGGAGAGGGTGGATCTGATCTTCTTCACATTGAGGGTAGCCTCAAAGGTACCTTCCATGAGCCACGGGTGCGCCATAACTTCTTCAACAGTAATACGTTTCGATGGGTTTATGTGCAACATTCTGTTCATCAGGTTTACAGCCGAGGGGCTTACATCACTGGGGAAGCAGAGGGATTGTCCCACGATGCTCTGAACGGCATCTCGAAGTGGCACTTTTTCTATAACCCATGGCAGTTCGCCAAATAGCATAGCATACAATAGCACTCCTAATGACCAAATATCGGCCTGTTTACCGCAGTATCCTACGATGCCCCCGCATCCAAGTACCTCTGGGGCCGCATAACTCATGGTGCCCACTGTGTCCAATAGCGTCCTGTCTCCAGTTATGCGCGTGGCAGCTCCGAGATCGCCAATCTTCGCTATATAGGACATCACATTGCTTTGGGAAGGGCTTGTCTCATTGTTGCTTAATCTGCAATTTGTAGGGGCTTGTGTGGCAGTCTCTGCGATGCACTCGGCCTCAACACCAATGATGGCCTGTTGTAGAGATTTGAACATTCCTTTCGAAAGGTTGTTGGGGGTTTTCGTGTTCGCCTTTAGCAGCCCATTATCACATGTGGTAGGTGCAACTTTCGCATTTGCAATGCCACTGTATGGCCCTTCAGCCTCCGTACGGACGGGTACACGTTTGAGAAAGATGTTTTCTGGTTTTATGTCGCGATGGCATATGTTAGTAAGGTGTAGATAGTGCACTCCATTCACAACCATGCGGAATATGGTGCGTGCCATCTGTTCGCTCATGGGGGAATATTCCTTTATTATGCCAATGAGGTCACCTCCGTCGCAGTATTCCATCGCAATGATTAACGTCGACTTTGTTTCGAGGAGTTCGAATGTTCTTACCACGTTGGGGTGGTTGAGGGCTGTTGATAGACTCATTTCATCCTTTAATCGCTTGAAGAGCGTGCGTTCGCCGTTGAACTGCGCTTTGCGAATAACCTTTAGGGCGTATGTCCGACGGTGCATCTTGTGGAAACCGACGTGTACCTTCCCGGAGGAGCCCTCGTTAATTCTGTAGAAGAGCATAAAGTTGCCGAGTGATATGAATGGCACTTTGCTGTACAATGGCACCATGCAGGGTTTGGTGCAATCACTGTGGCCGCCCAATACCTTCGATAATATGTTCAATCCACCCTCTGCAGGTGGCAAATCAATAACGTGAGTAGCCGCTGCAGCGGCAGCCCCTGACGAATATTTGAAAATATTTCCGTTTTGGCTCTTGACGTCCTCCATAGCCATCATCTGACTACCAGGCTTTCCGATATTACCGTTACAATCATGCTGAGCACCGTTTCCATTGATCGCACTGCCATCCGTAAATCCATTTTCGCATTCGTTGTCACGTGCACGTGCCATCCCGGCATGCCTACCTGCTGTAGTGGAAGAAGGCCCGACGCACAATTTCTTGTGAGGATTCACATAATGGTTGAGCAGCTGCGACAGCAGATAAACATCTTTGAATAGACTCTTCCCCTTGGCAACTCCACGCTCAAGTAAAGCGTCGAATTCTCCATCGGTACCGGTCGCACAAGCACGGGTATTTGAGAATGCTTTCAAGCAGCTGCTTACCAGCACATCCGTCTTCATAAGAAGCCTAAACACCTGCAATAGCCATATATGCAAAGATGTATGCACGGTCATACCTCCCAGAAGGCTAGCACATCAACGAAGCTTTCGTAGTCCTCGTCAGCTAGAGTCGACAACGACGAGCAGGTGGCACGGCGGAGCTCGTCGCTCCAGCCTTGGTTCCAACGAGAGCTATCCATTTACGCACTAGTCCACATTATCTATCATGTAAAGTAAGATTAGATTAAAAGTTGAGAATCAACGACTTTAAAAGAGTGCTCAAGCTAGGTGCATCAGTCAATGGATCCTGTTACAAGCGAGGCAAATTTATCGAAAGCAGTGCTCTTGGAACACATATAGGCACACGGAACGCACAATATATCCTGCAAGGAATGTTAAGACTTGAATGCTGGGAGCACGATTACCTTTGCGCCCATCGTGTACACAGCTTGATGACAGAGTCGACAAGCTGCGTCGTAATGACTCAATATGCGATAAGGCTTACCGTGTGACGCGCCAGGAAAGACTGGCACCAGTTTTTCGACCACGTTGGATATGTTGTGAAGGGTGTTGCTGTGCGCTGCAGTCAGGGAGTCCATCAGGGCGTTGACGCATCCCAATATGCTCGACTGAGGCGAGGAGTGCCAGTAATGATCCAGCAGCACCAGTTCAGGTAGACCGTTGATCCTATGGTATAATGCGATTTCTTTTGCGGAGAACGACTTTAGTGGACGAACTATACGCCCTGCCCCACGCAAGGTGTGGTCATCCAAAAATGCGCTCCGGAATGCCACCTGGTGGCCCGCACCAACACAAGTCAATAGCATCACTCGGCTTGCTATAAGGTCCTGACTGTCGCAGACTCCAACGAATGGGTTGACTAAACTGCTGCCTTTAAGGTACGACTTGAGGTTGAACACGCGCAACAACTCCAATGCGTACAGGAGTTGGTCACATTTATTAGTGTCGTAGAGATGCGATAGACATTCCTTTAACTGGTCGCAACGATCACTACAGACATCTTCGTCCTTGTGTAAGAAGTGGCACACTGCGATATGCGATAGTCTAATACGCTCCAATAATGTTGCCTCCATCACGTGGGCTCGGGAAGATACGACCTTGTGCCCCAGCGCCGAGTTTCCAGTACCATTCACAACATTGGTGATGTGGCGGAATAAGGCGCTGCCCCGGCTTTCAAAGGTACCTGCAATACCCACATGATAATCCAGCGACACTACGCACGGAACAGCTATGTCATCAGTTTCAAACAGCCTCTCTGAAACATCGCTATCAGCAGGCATATGCGAGACCTTCACGTAACGACGCTTGCTACGCTCTAGGATGAGGTGTAACAGGGCAGTTGAGAACTTGTCTCCGTTTACAACCAGTACCAGTGGATGAGCGGTGTACTCCCTTCGAATGCAACGGGACCTGAGGTTTGAACCGAAGTTACGGCGAAATACCTCAATGAAACACTTAGAGCAGCTAGCTTTTCGGGTGAACAACGTGGCCTTCCTTTCACGGCATCTGTAACAGACCCCTTGCACAGATTGAGCCCTCTCGTTGGCTGAAGGTTCATCTTTGCGCATTCCACTGCTACAGCCACCTGCACACTGTGTAGCGCCGCTCATCTGATACGGGCCGGGACCAACGATTCCCAATTCCGGATATGAATAGACACAGGCCACCGCCGGAGGAGCTCGCCGTAGACACCGTGCCCTTAAGGAACTATGATACTAGACAGCTAGTTGGTAAGCCATGATCATGAATATTATGCGTGAAAATTTTACAATTGTCTATATATCCTCATCATGGCTGCAAATTCGCGTGAGAGGATTCGAATGAAGTGAAGTGGAAGAAGAGCGGCGGGCGATTGGAAGGTACTCACTCATCCTGAATCACCTTTGAGTCAAACTTAGCGTATAAATGAACGAACAATACGACTCCATATAGGCAACACATGTGATGTGACTTACCTCATCTTCATCGGCATGGTCGGCGTGGAAGTCATCCGAGTCGTATTCCTCTTCGGCGTCTTCCTCGTTAGCCTCTTCCACCTCCTCCTCTTCCTCTTCTTCTTCAACTACTTCTTCTTCCTCCTCCTCTGAGTCGGTGGGCTCCTCGGTGATGGGTTTTCTGTTTTGAGCGCAACGCCGCGTGGATCTAGGGCGCTTAGGTTCAGCGTCCTCACCAAGCTCTGAACCAAAGTGAATAGAAATTCCCCTTAACTCACCCCTGTCAGGATCGTTCAATGGCAGAGGATTCTCCTCTTCGGAGTCTGCAAAAATATTTGAACGGCCGCAAAAGCTTAGACAATCCTATGTCCCGCTACCAACCTTCGTCACGAGGACGTTTGCGCCTTTCCTCCGCCATCCTGTAGATGTTTAGCAAACTCAAGGGGAATGAGAATATTTGAAGCAGCGTTAATCTCCAGAACCAATGTTGAGTAATTGGAGTGACACCAACGATGATGGGGTTGAGAGAAAATGGGATTGAGTTGGGTTTTGCGTCACAATTATGGATAAGAAGGATGCCGTAGGTCACACTAAATACTATGGTCCATTGCATTTGAAATGCAAGACCTATGCTTGGATCGTCACTGTTTATGAATCCGCAGCTCATCTAATTGACAAAATCGTCGCGATAACGCCAGTGCCACCTATTATACACAGATCACACCCTTATCTCACTGTTATAAGACTAATATGATGCATTTGGGTAACCACATGCGTTACTTTTTTTGGATGATGTAGCACGAACGTTCTCAGCAGGGACCTAACACATGCACTCCTAATAGGAGCGGTGGTATTACAATTATAATGTGACCACATTACGATATTTATTTGTGACTTTTGGTGAACACTATACGAATTAAAGACTTGTAGGCCTTTGGCCCAGGGGAACCGCTGGAGCATTACACAAGCATACTTCTCGGGCTTACATTCCCAAATAGTTGCAACGAGTATTTCTTACGCTCTGCGATCATACAGTTGTAGGCACAAAGCCTTTGATCACGCTGTGTTACTATCGCCTAACCGCAGCTCCTCCCCACAGCGCCAACCTTGCCACGTTAACATCTTCATAGATAATAATAATACAGGCCCCCGTAATCGCCGAATAACGGGACCGCTTAGTATAACCATTTATCGACATCGTATTATGAGGTTTATGCCAACTTTCGAGGATGAGGTGAGTTTCGCGTGCCCTACCTATCATTACTCCGTAGCAAACTTTCGCTTGACACTCTTAACGAGGCTATCACAGCCATTCTTACCCAGTCGCAAACAAAGAAGCGCAACTTTGTGGAGACTGTGGAGCTTCAGATCTGTAAGTTTCTTATTTACCTTACGTGCAATGGTGCCCATGTTCATGTCGGCTGATGCCGTCCAGCTGTCGGATACCGTTCCTGGCGGGATTTGTCATCCACAGATGGCGTTTTTATTTTCAGTTTTTGACTAGTTGCTATTGTGGTAGATATAGAGTTATGTGAAATTTGGGATCCTTCCCGGGTTCGTGGCCCAAGCTTCATGGACGGTGTATACGTGTTACATCATGGCCGTTGGTGTCACAATATTCAATCACTCATGATGTGTTCCGTTTGGTGTTCATTTGCGCAGCGGGTTTTTGTTAAACAATTATGTGCGGCCTTTTGGTTACTTATAAGTTATATAATTTCCCCCTGCTCTCTTTTAATATTTTTCAGCTTTGAAGGATTATGATACTCAAAGGGACAAGCGTTTCAGCGGATCGGTGGTGTTGCAGAACATCCCTCGCCAGCGCCTCAGTGTATGCGTCTTCGGTGACCAGGTCCACTGCGATCAGGCCAAGAGCTTGGGTATTGACTACATTGACCTAGAGGGTCTCAAGAAGTTCAACAGGAACAAGACGCTAGTTAAGAAGCTTGCCAACAAGTACGGCGCCTTCCTCGCCTCCCAGACTCTTTTGCCCCAAATCCCAAGGTACCTCGGACCCGGACTTAACAAGGCGGGAAAGTTCCCTACTCAGCTCACTCACAATGACAACATGGCTGAGAAGGTCAGGGAAATAAAGGCCAGCGTCAAGTTCCAACTTAAAAAGGTGCTGTGTATGGGTGTGGCTGTCGGAAATGTCGAGATGACACCCGATCAGCTCAGAGCAAACATCGTCCTCGCAATCAACTACCTCGTCAGTCTTCTTAAGAAGAACTGGCACAACGTCCGTGGTCTCACCATTAAGAGCACCATGGGAAAGCCACAGAGGATATACGGTTGAGTTGAGGGCAATATAATTCTCTCCCTAATCTGTTCAAAAACCAGCTATATGTGATCTAGTATTGCGTGCATGTATCGTATATGCCTTTAGCGGGATTGATTACGCTGCTACTTTGTGTTCAATAACAGTAGCCTGATGATAAACCAAAAATATTGCCTAACGACGACAACACCGTTGTATGCCACCCCAGAAGCAGCAGCAAGGGTTCCGCTGACACGGCGCGCATCCGAAGGTTGTTGTAATAGACATATTTTATAATATTGGAATTTCACTATTTTGGCCGCTGGTCTACACAGGGGGTTCAGGTGACATTCGTTTTGGCCAAGTTTCTCAAGCGTGAAAAGGCGAGTGAAGCCTGCCAAAATGGCGACTGCCAATTCCGTACTAGTCTTCGGAAGCATCCGTAGACCCGATACACCTGATTTGGTAGGTGGAATCTGTTTGAAATGAGATGTTTAACACGAACACACAGGGAGCGTTCAAGGTGTCTACAGAGTTGTTCGGATGGAAAAACAAACGCACTGGTGAAGTCATTCAGCACCGATATAATGACGTGGAGAGTATAAACCTCATTAACACCGGAGCAGGTAGGATTACATGCAATATACCGGGTTCCATTGATCGTCTGTCTGCTGGCTGCGCTGTTGTGTCATACACCAACAAG
Source organism: Babesia divergens (assembly GCA_001077455.2). Classification (NCBI taxonomy): domain Eukaryota; phylum Apicomplexa; class Aconoidasida; order Piroplasmida; family Babesiidae; genus Babesia; species Babesia divergens. The sequence continues at coordinate 1,546,811 of CCSG02000001.1, forward strand.
CTACCGTTATAACCGCTACACGACCCTAAAGTCAATGATGTTTTTCTTATATGGCCGCATACATACGGATTCTGCGCGAATCTATACACGCCGTGTATGTGCCATTGGTTGAGTATGATCTAGCAATGCGCCAATAATTTCTAAATATTCGGCATGCCAACCGATCTATCGTCGCTTGGAATGTTTATTTTCCGGTTGATGGTGTGGTTTCTATTTTGACTCTGTAGCTTGTGCCCATGTTCGTACGACATGATACACCAGCTTATGATATTTAGGCACCTACCAGGTCTGCTTCGAAATGAACAAGGCGAAGGAAAATGCGACCCTCAGGTTCTGTGGATTCTCGGAGAAGGCCATAGGGGAACTGAAGCAGCATTTTACAGAGCATTTCAAGGTTCCAACGTCAATGGACGAGGTTGCCCACACTGGCTGGCATTGGGGCACATACGACTTTGACAACAACACGTTTAAGCTGAGAATAGACGAGAAATCGGGCATTAACATCGACGCAAAAAGCGTCAGCCAGGTCACTACTCCTGCAAAATCGGACCTTGCTGTTGAGTTTAAGCAGTCGGCCACTCACAAGACTGGTGACGAGCTCGTAGAAATACGTTTCTACATACCTAACAAGCCGGACTCTGAGGATAGCGAACTCCAGCTGGAAGATCTCAAGCAGGTATGCGTCCTCATAGCCTTACTAATGTGACGCGTAGACATTCTTGCTCAAGGCTGGGCTTGATGAGCTCAAGTCGGATACCGTTGCCCTCCTCACCGATGTTCCCCTCATCGTCCCCAGAGGAAGATACGAAATCGAATTCACGAGGAGGCATATCAAACTCCACGGGAAGAGTTACGACTACACTATGTTCTTCACAAACATATCGCGCATGTTCCTTGTTCCGAAGCCAAACAGCCCCCACGTCAACTTCATTCTAGGGCTCCACCAGGCGATGAGGCAGGGACAAACAAGGTACCCCTACGTTGTGATGCAATTCGATGCTGAAGAGGATATTGAACTCGAAATAAACATGCCTCCGTCCGATCTCGAGGCTATGAAGCTAGACAAAGTCATGACAGGTATGTTTATGTGCATCAGCGAGTGGCAATTTCACAGGAAAAACATTCAATGTGGTGACTAAACTGTTTGGTACTCTAGTAAGCAAGCCTATCGTTGTGCCTGGAGAGTTCAAGTCTGACAAGGGTGAATCGGTAAGTTGTACTCTTCCACGGAAATCACTTAACAGGGATTCTCGTGCACGTACAAGGCAACCAGTGGGCACCTATTCCCTCTCAACAGATCACTTTTGTTCATCGTCAAACCTGTCATATTCATCAGGTAAGCCGTTGCGTCTGTCATCATAAGCATTGCGCAGATTCGACGACATCGTTTCAGTGGAGTTTAGCAGGACTGGCATGTCCACGCAGAACAGATTATTTGCGTTTATAATCTCTACGAAGATGGGGCAGGAATACGAGTTTACTAACATTGACCGTGCCGAATTTGAACCTCTGTCGAAGTACCTATCATCGAGGGACGTTAAGATCAAGAGGCTGGAAGAGACGGAAAGCAACGCTGCCTACAGAGCATCTCAAATGGATGAAGATGACGACGACGATGAGGAAGATGAGGATTTCGAGGATGAATCAGGTAAGGTGGACTTAGTACATTAAATATGACAACACATCAGAATCCGACGAGGAAGAGGAGGAGAATGAGTCCGAGGAGAGCGAGGAGGAATAATTCAAATCATTACACATTTATAATTAATATTCTTAGTTACACTAAAACCTGTTTTCTGTGTGCATAATGAACGAGGGAGATGCAGTAGACACGAGTGATCACGCGCTTGGATGCAAATGGTACCGGTCGAGTTCTATTGAACACACCTTCGCAGGTCTGCTGTCGCTGCAGGATATATCGAGGATGAGTTCATCAAATACTTCGGCACGGGCACGAGACGTGGTCCCTTACTCAATATGCGTACGTTCGATAGCTTCGAGATGCAGATTGTCCTTCCAGTTCACTTTATACGTATGAAAGCAGTACGCATGGTTGTGAGCTCCTTTATGGATCAGTTTCCCGATGAACCAGTTCAATTTGTGAACTTTGGATGTGGATTTGACACTATAGCGTTCTGGATAATCAAGCAATACAAGAATGTCACCTGTTTCGAATTGGACCTTCCCGAGCAGTTAGAAAAGAAGACATCGTTTATAAAGCGTGCTGAGCCCATAATGTCGCTCCTATCAGATTATGAGGAGGGTTACTCACCTTTGATTGTTACAAACCGCTACAAAATGGCATGCGAACAACTGTATGGAGTTTACGACTTTTCAGGTTCCGGCAGATTTCAACAATATGGATGGTGTAAACAGCCTCATATCATCATATAAACTGTCAAGAGAGTGAGTTGATGGGTATTTATAGCTATCGTTTTCAGGCAGCCCACCCTCTTCCTCAGTGAATGTGCCCTTGTATATCTGGATGTAGAAAAGAGCAACGATGTACGGATATTTTATATACAACATACACACGACTGCAATTCAGGTTATACAATTTGCGAGCACGATGTCTAATGCGCCTTCATGCTTCGTGTACTGGGAGCAGGTACGTTTTGCATTGTTTTGAATATTAGTCTCGTAGGCAAGGACGGATGATAAGTTTGGAAAGCTGTTACTTCAGAGATTCAAGGTGAGATTGCATTGGTCGTCTATTCATAGGTATGAAGGATCTCGGAAGCGAACTTTTCGTATCCACTTCCTACCCAACAATAGAAAGCCAAATGCGCAGGTAAGGTGCTGTAACAAAGTGGGCTTAATGGCAAGTGTCACTTACAAGGGAGATTTTCAGCTTGTGTGCATTATGACACTGTGTGGTTTATATGCGTGCTTAGGTACAAGGACCTTGGATGGAAGGCGGTGTCTATCATGGACATGAACACCTTTTATAATTCACTGATATCAGATGATGAGAAAAAACGAATCAAGGTATGTGACTACAGACTGCATGCCATGTTCATTAACTTTCAGAAGCTGGAATGCCTGGACGAGGTGGAGGAAATGGTCATGGTGTGCAGCCATTTCGTTATCGGGGTCTGCGCCACCCAACCGGAAAGATGTAAAATACTATTCGACATTGTCACGGAACGGCCAACCAAACGGACGGTGCGATCATATACCACCGAGGAAGTTCGGGAAATGATTCGGAAGGGCACCGTATGGCAGATGGAACCTGCTTCCCTGAATACGGGGTGGTTGGAGTAGCATTTGCTAGGTGTATTGGGCGGATGACGGACATACAATGTGATTCATCCTGACTTAGACAGCACACATAGTTGTCACGAAAGAGGACTCCATCCGCGGTCAAATGCACTGTACATTATGGGCTGGGGTATATTAAACTAGTGCTGAATCTGAAAATAAAGCCATTGATAAGTTATTTACCAAACACATATTATTATTGAGTGAATTGCGCTAGGGCAGTCTATATAACATCACGATTCCGGTTCAATGATATCCTTGAATAACGCCCTAACTGATTCCGTCTTCCTTCTCTTGTTCATCCACATGTTTTTGTCTTTCACGAATGCTTCCAGCCCTATTATTTCGGCAAATCTTCTGTTCTTCTTCTTAATACGTTCACCTTCTGGTGCCAGCTCAGCCAGAAGTTCGTGCTGCTGCTTAACTGGGCATGCGTTGAAGAGGCTGGAAAGCACAAAGGCGCCGTTAATATCCAGAGCAACCTCCACGAAGTGGGGCTTCAAGTATTTGAATAGCCTCAGGATTTGTTTTTCCTTTAGAAGACCTTGACGACGGTCAAGCATCCGCTGCAATACCCTGGAGAAATGGCTGTCAGTCGCCAGTGTGATCATGAAGTTTTGCGATTTTGCGATTCTAAGGAAGTGCTTGAAGTCACTCAGAACATGCCCAATTATGTTGCGGTCAAAGTTAAGCAGATAGAGCAGTATTGACGTGCCAGTCGCTCTTAAGTGGATGCGATCAGACTCGACTGGTTGGCAGGACACTAGGGCGAGCCATGTGTGCCCCCTTCCATCGTTGGCAGTACAATCGCCACCTGTTACCTTTGAATTCACTTCTCCGGACTCATTCGCGTCGGAGACATCACTGTCACCCTCCACCTCCCGCCGTTGTTCCTCCTTGGGGCGGTTGGCATCGGAAATCTTTGGAGTCCCCCCGGGCCTGTTGTGGGTCAGCGATACCGCATCCATTAGCTTCTTCATGAACAAAGACTGACCGGTCCCTAGTGTTACGGCTGATTGGCACAATTTCCAAACGATCGATGATGAAGAGCTAGAAAGCAGGCTCGCTATGTTAATTTCTTCCAAGAAGCTCTCTAGATGGCTAGCTTGGAAGAATCGGTGACGAATCACGGCTTGTACCACGTAGTTACCAAACATATTCTCAGAAAGCTCTTGAGCACGCGGCAGCACGAAGGTTTTGAAAGCATAGTTGAATTCTGCATTTTGGCACACTTCTAAACATTTCTCTGCGGCGAAGCTGGCATTCTTAGAGTAGGTGCAGCTAGCGAGAGAATGAGAAATAACTCCCTTGCAGAGCGTCGAAGTATTGTCGATATTATTATGCTGGCACAGCTTCAGCAGCAGACATAGCGTGGCACACGCCTGTGTCGAGGCAAGGCTCCCATTGAAATCCATACAAAAAAGCGCAGCCCATCGTTTCAGACGGTCTAGTCTCCAACTGTCCGGCGAACGCTGATACAAGATGATAACGATGCGCTGCTGAGATTTTACCTTACTGTGCACCAGGGCGTCCGATTTATCAGTCAATTTCCCTGCAATTACATTAGTCATTGGAAAGTGATACGTTGGACGTACTCTTGGATTTCTGGAAAGCATCTGCATCCAGAGCTCCTGCCAAGGCTTTGATGAGGCTACGTAGTACGTGAGAGCCAGAGACATGATGTAGCAAGAGAAAGAGGCACCGGTCTCTGCCGAATATGAGGGAGGGTAAACGATGCTAACATACTCGACAGTTGTTGCTAGATGCTGCAAGGCGTCACTAAAATCCACACCGTGGTGTTCAAGCAGGGTACAGCATTGCAACGTGGATTGTAAAACGTGAGAGCCGAAAGCATCCTTAGACAATACTTCAACGTCAGCTTTAAGGAGCAACTGCGTTGCAAGAGCCGCGCATAGCTTCTGCTTCTCCTCAAACTCGGTTTCCGGCTCCTCAATTACTGAGTGTGCCAGAAGCACGATCAACTTCTCAATGTACTTAGAAAGCACCTGGTGCGTGGCCAACGAGGGGATCTGCAGCGCCATACAGAATTTGCATTGGCATGGCAACGTACATGTTCCTGGATCTGCTCGAAAACATTGGACGCTAGGAGCAACTTTTCTGAAGCTGAAGATTCCTCTTGTACCGCAGCGATGGAGTCCCGCAGACTACGCAAGTAGACATCAGCATCGGAAATATTCATAGTCAATATATTCTAGTAATACCATGATGCTTAATGCACGATCAAAGTAGCACGCGAGGCACACGCCCGCATCGTCACTCTGGCAAGGGAGCCGGTAGGCTTTGAGACACTAACAAATCCAATAATGAGCAAAGGCAAATTCCACACACCCAGTATGTTCCAGCACGGCTAACATTTGAATTATGTGCAGCTGTGGAATGTCAGCAGTCTCTCCGGTCAATACAATCCGACTACACACGTTTCAAGTTAGAAAATGCCATAAAGCGCGTATTTGATCCTGTGAGCGAGCTATATTGGACCTATTACGAGAGCTCAAATGTCAGGAAATCTAGCGCAGAGAGCTCTGGTGTCGTAGATCTTCCAAGTGTTGTACTATTACATGGCATTTGCGGGACGGCGGGATGCTATTTCTACATAGTAAACAAGTTGGCTGAAGCTGTAAGTGCTTTGTAAACATGATGCTGGCCATTAAGTTGCAATGTGTAGCACGATGGCAGCCCTTTCTGCATGAGCTTGTACACATGGGTGTTGATTCAGCCCGTTTGTCGCTATTCAAGATGCATGCTATGGTATATATTCCCCTTACCATGGGATAGTAGAGTATACAATCTATCCAGCGTCGTTTTATGCCTCCATTGCTACCCATCACATTTCGAATACTGATGGCAATACAGGGTGTTAGATGTATATCGGCTCAGTATCCCGAATATTACTCGCCAGATGAATGGATAGCAGGCCTTTTGCACTTCATAGAGTATCTGAAGCTCTCTAAACCGCTGGTGTTTGGCAGTGATTTGGGTGGTTACCTGTTGCAGCTTTTCGTGGAGACGTACCCAGAAAGTGTGTGTTCAATAGCGCTATGCAACTCATATCGCAGGTACGTATCATTTATGGCTCAATAGGTTCAAAATATACTAAATGATGCCCCTGTTGTTTTACATGCATTCTCGTGGTGCTGCCAGCATGACATAATCACCGTCTATGTGCTGGCATTATAGGGGTTTCTATAATCCTGGTACACTTTATGCGCAATCCTAATGATGTTACAGAACTGATGGATTCAGCAGTTCACCAGACTTTCGAGGTTTATACGGCAGGCTATACTCGGTGCTGCCGCACATGATTTTGCGTAATATATACATAGACTCCTACATATGTCCGCCTAAGGGGCCGCGCAGCGCTACTAAGGTGCCCGTATTGGAGCATATGGCACGGGAGTTCATGGCTCACGAGCTCGACCAACTCTCTGCAAGCGAGCTGGGTAGCAGGATATCGTATGTTGTGTCCATTTTATCCCTGTGATGTTGTTGTAGGTTACAGATGTCAACGGATTATGTTGATGACTATGTTATAAGGCGAATATCACCCAATAGGATATTAATTATTGAGACAAGTAACAATAACATTCCTGAGGAGCTCAACGATGATATGCTTGTAGCGTAAGTCTGATTTCAACCTTTATCCATCCGTCAACAGTTATCGTGATGCTAAAATTGCAACTATGAGAGCCGGTGGAGACTTCCCATATCTGACAAAGCCCGATGAGATCGTTACATTCCTCCTGGTACATCTAACAAACGTGTGCCTGCTTCAGAATGAAAAGAATATCCAGGCTGAGAATGGTACCGCCAAAACACTAGTATCATGCGGTCAAGCACGCGATGTGGCCATCAGCACTATCATGAGGAAGTCCTCGGAATCATCGCAGTGTTCCCTGGTACCTGGAGCGTACTCATGTGACTACAATGACTATGTCACACCTAGTCTATCCGACGTTGATTGACCCAGTCTTGTCAAAAATTTAAACATCTGCTTAAATGCTAAATATGATGCAATCATGTATAATGCAGCGGATGCTACATATATTACACTTTTGTAGGGTGGTGTTTTTAGTAGAAATCTGCCTCTGTTGTGATGTGAACATTATATGACAATATAGCGGCAACATGTGATATTAATTGCTTGTAACTGGGTTATGTAAATCAATAAAGAGATGTTACGGCCACACATGCCTATGGATGCTGTCGACGCCAATCACACCGCCGATGCCCCTCTATTTTTGAATGATTGCATTACCGACATCACAACGTGTTGGCACTGGATCATTCAGCGCGGTTAGTTTTACGGCGATTTTTGCCTTGCCCTTATTTATGAGATCTTCATCCTGCACCCATTTGAGCATGCGGCGGTCACTAAGGATGGCTTCGCAATCTGGACGACGAAATGGAGACCGCTGTGTTAGTGCCATAATTAGCAGTTTCAATTCAGTGCATCTCTTTGGTGCTGTGGGTAGCTCCATGACCTGGTGCTGGAGAATCATTTCACGGCACTTCTTAGGGCACACGTCTATGTAAGGGATTTCCCCGTAGCACAGATAGTATAGAATGATTCCCAAACTCCACATATCGCTTTTTGTGTCATAATACATCGTATATTCTCCAAACTGGTCAGTTTCCAGGAGTTCTGGAGCAGTATACTCCACTGTTCCCGTGAATCCCTGGCGGGCATCGTTCCTGTCACCAAATTCAGCAAGAATTTCGCAGGTTCCGAAGTCAGACAACAGCGCAGTCACACCATCCTTTTGACTAAGGTGAAGGAGTACGTTGGAAGGCTTAAGGTCACGATATATGATACCATGCCTGTGGAGGTGGCACAACCCGTTTACTATGTCAAGAAAGAGGACGAGAATTTCTTCGTCATCTAGTTCGCCTCCAAACCTCCTTATGAAATTTTCAAGGTCTCCTCCATTGCAGTATGCCATCAGCACGAAGAGCCATGGTACATAGGGGCAAAATTCGTTTAGCCTGTGCATCTCCAACCACGAGTGATTGTAGTCCACGATGTTGCGGTGACGCAACCTTTCACGCACCTTTACTTCCCGCATCATCTTCCTAAGCCACAGGCGGTCATCACCCACTGGTAGTTTCTTAACGGCATAATCCCCCTGCAAGATAGTGTTTAAAATGATTAGATGTCACATTGCATCACAAGGCACCCGAGTTGCAACAGTCGTATAGACAATCCACAGAGATGCATAAAACATAATTCTCCACACACACACACACACACACACATATATATATATATATATATATATATTGAGATTGTAAACTACATCATGTATCATATATGCTTGGAAGCGCCATCGTGCATGCACCTGCGCGGAAAGCGATTAGCATTCAAGATCATGTAATACCATTCTTATTTTGTCTTACCAGGCTAAGACCATCAATAATATGGACGCAGTAGTACACATGCCCGAATGATCCCGATCCAAGCTTATATCGTTCCTCAAAGAAACGATTGTAGTACCCGGTAATTAAGAACTCTGGCGGTATATTTTTGACTCCTTCAATATCGCTATTTATACTAATAGATCCAGTATCGAAGGAATCATTTTGTTTATCATAGCATTCAGTGGATACTGGTACATCTCTTTCAGCATTGTGATCATCGTCACACCCTTCGAGGCTGGTGGATACATCCGGCAGTACTTGAGCGGGGAAAATGCCTCGATCTACGCATCGTGAGCCAGAAGCGTATACATGTTGATCGGAATCATGTTTTGATTGCCATTTCTTGAAGTTGCGTTGCAGAAAGTAGAAGTAGGTCTGCGTGATGTATGTGTATTGAGATTCGTCCAGTGCGTTGCCACAGAGTGGGCACTGGTTACAGAATCTGAACTATTTTGAGCACATTTAAGCTGCACACCTACTCCGTTGATGTAACTTCGCTATCAGTTGTCTGTTGAAGCACACGAATCTCGTCACCTTCGTTGTAGACAACGATCGCCTTTTCGTCGCTGTACAGCACTATCTCATCGCCCTTATGCATATCACTATTTAAAAAGTATTATAATGATGTCTAGTCCAGGAAACCTCGGAATAGGTCCACATATTGAAAGTCACAGACACTTCTATGTTTCTCCGTGGGCTTGGCCCTATCGTCGGACTTCACGTTGCTCTTATCGAATAGAAATCGCGCCAAATGATGGTTCGGTGTATTCGTATCAACGGACGTTACCTGGGTGACGTTTTTGTTGGTGGCATAGAGCGTTGCGGTTTCAGCAAACGATACCCTCCTTGAGGAGTCCATATAGCTGCTGGGCATCCCGTGGAACCCCAAACCATCCGTCGAGCTCATGGATGCTCCGTGTTGAAGCGCCTGGAACGCCTCACAGTTGTCTATCTGCGGAGGTAAAACGCGTTTTGGCTTGACCGGTGTCTCACGTCGTGGCCTGACGGAAGGCACTGGATGGTGCGCACCAGGCCGTACACCTCCAACGGTCTTCAGAGTGGCCTTCCTCTGGATCTGTTGAGCCTGTTGCAGTTCTTTTGCATCATCATCACTAGCAAATGACGACGATATGGTACTAGACCGTTCACTGCGCAATTCCGGAGAATCAGCCACTTGACTAAATGCGGAGCATGTTGAATTCGTAACCAGATAGCTTGTGTTAGTGATACTTCGACTCACTAAACCTTCATTGATCGACGGAGTGTGAGATATGAGGGACGACTTAGTCAAACGCCCCGAGCTAAGTAGTGATGCACCGTCACTGTCGCTTAGCAAGTTACGGTTTGTAATTTGGTCATCCTCATCAGTGGGTACAGAAGAATGTTCACTTCTCCAGGTGTCCGTGTAAGGCTCCTCAGTTGTATTATGTATGCTTGACTTTAGATCTGCATCGTTGTCGCTTTCTGTTGGGCTGATGATACTGTTATCATGCGATATCAAATTCGTGTTAATTTCCTCCGTATCGCCATATGGATGCTGCGAAACTGACACATTATCTGCCAGGTTGGAATGAAGACTATTATTAGTACTTCTAGTATCCTGCTGGAATCTAGATGAGAAACGCCTCGATACCACATTAGATTGCAGATAAACATTCGAGGAAAGGTACGTTAGCCCTTCATCCCGGGATGTATCCGATACTATTGCACTTCCACCATAATCCATCGGGGTTTCTGCATGCTCACTGTTTGAGGATGCCAGCTTCGAATATAGCGACTCGCCAGAGGCACCGTTTACACTTCGTGACGCAATGACACGTGACACCATACGTAAGGAGTTAGTTCTATCGGATGTCACATGCCTGTTGAAACGGGTAGTGACATCGTCAGTGTCGGACATCTCAAAGGACATGCCACCAGTAAGCACCTGGGACGTAAACGATCCTGTGGCGGTGCATGAACGGCTACTGATAAGGTTTGAATTAGTTCTCGAATCAGTACCAACTCCGAACGTCCCCGTGGATGACCTAGGATCCAGCTCGAGTGTATCATCTTGTGATGGCACCGACCGTAACTCGTAACTCGACGTGCTCATTAAATCGATCACCAGCCCGTTAGATTCCGATGAGACCAATGATGCAAGTTCTTCCTGAGATTCCGTGATATTGCGAAGGGAAAGCAGACGTGATGTTGCGGGGGCTGAATCTTGGATGTTAGAGAAATTAATCATCATTGGTTGTTCACTAGACTTGTTTTCCCCGGAGTGATACTCAGGCTCGGGCGTGGGTGATTTTATAACAGATTTGTCAATCTCTGACAATGGTTCATCCGGATCTCTGTCCCTTGGAGATTCCTTCTCGTACAGAGGCACAACTTTAGATAAGCTGCGGCTCATAAGCTGCGTAAGCTGGTTATCCTGGTACGCCAGGTTGTTGTCTATAACTTCAACTAATGATGAATATTGTCTATTAATTCCCCAAGAATCCCCGGACATCTCTAGGTTCGTCTCTAATGCCGCCTTTAAACTCTCATTCAAGCTGTCCTCGCGATTCTCCACTTCGTTGGAATCCTCCTCCAACGAGGTGGCATGTTTCTTCATCCGTTTACGCTGCGCTAGGCGTTCCTGTTCCATCACCAGACGAATCCTCACACGTTCGTGGATCTTCTGCGCCACAAGTAGGATTACGTAGACACTGAAGAGATTCCCCGGCAAACTTATCACTTTGCTTGCGAAGGCGAACGTTATAAGGCGTTCACGAGAGTCTAGCAGTGGTATGTTTGTTTTGATGTGATCCGATATGTATTCTGCCTCCACAGTGTTGAAATGCAGTGGCACCACGACAACTTGATGGCTCTGCGGGATATTTTTATTCAGCAGCATCTTCCATTCCTGCAGCTCGCATTTGGCTAGCTGAATATCTACATCAGGACACGTATTGACTTGGTGAAGCAGTTTAAGTCCGGTGACCAGGAAGTCATTTAACGCCTCGTCCTTGTTCCATCGAGTTTGCAGGTTCTGTGCGTAGCGATGCGTCGTTATGTGCCGTTCGATGTTTTGCTGCATCTCCGAGGAAATGCGTTGGAGATCGTACTCATTGACTCGGACATACGAGATCTTGGGTACAGTAGGCGGCTCAGCATTCTGGGTGAATGGCGAAAATGGATACCACAGATCGGTGTTATCGATGTCATAGAGCAGGAGCTGCGGGTCTGAGAAGCCCTGCACATTGAGCCATACATTTCTTTCGTTGAACATGTAGAGCAGGGTTTTGTACGGCATCTTGTAGTTTGTTTTAAGCTTAAGGCGGCGTTCAGCAATGGAATCCTGTGCACAATCATCGTTGACTAATCTGTTTTTCAGAACCCGGATTTCACCGGTCGTAGTCTCCCAAAACTTGACAGATCCGTTTATGTGAGGCATGAAGGTGACCACCCACGTATGGTTTCGTCCGTCCTGGGTGCTACCCACACAAATGAATGCCTCCGCCGGAGGGATTAAGCCGCGGAGATAGCTGCACTGTAGAATGCAGTGATCAAAGGCGTCGCCACCCTTGATCTTCATCAGGAAATCTGGGGTGAAGCGGTAGTCGCATGTCTTGCGGACGAATGGGATACACCGCACCATATGGAAGATTGCGTTCGGAGTGTCTATGCCTATTGGCGGGTGCATGGGAGCGATGAGGCACGGGAGATATACCTGTTGCTGGTACTGTGTCAGGCCCTCAACACAAACAGAGCCCGAGTTCTTGAATACAGATTTCACCTTTAGCTCAACCACCTTCTTCCAGTCATCGACCAGTCTCGGGTAAACAGGTGCCATTTGGGCGGGCAGTACCCGCGATTTTACTGAATTCACAAGCTTTGCGTCAAACTGCTCTGGCATGATCTCATCTGGTATACTTGGATGTATCCATGCCGATACTGTGAGGCTAGACTGGTGGTCTTCGTTGTTGAGGAATGACAATTTTAGCGGCCCGCTGAACACACGGGTGTCAAAGATACGCGAATCATACATGCTACCATGCCCACCCTTGTCATTGTATGTTTTCTTCACCCTAGGTTTTAAGGACCCTTTGGCCGTGTAGAATATTTCGTGCAGGTAGAGTACAGCACCGCCGAGATAGAGCACTTTGCCATCTCGGTTTGAGGTACCCCAGACTGTAAACCGGATGGGACTGCGCTGAAGTAACATAAGCGCACTTATCTTCTCTGCATCGTTGGTGAGGAATGGTAGCAGAATGTCTTCATTCCATGTAGGGGCTAGATTGTTTTTGCATACGTAGGTGCGATAGGTCATTCTGGCGAAGGAGACTTCAACATACGCGTCGATTTCAGCTGTATCGTCGTCAACTATGAGTTGATCAACGCCCCCTATGGTGACTACCAGCATCATTGGGTGGCTGTAGAGGGTGAGCCCCGAAGGGGTGGAGAGCTGTCGGTATCGTGGTTGTCGAAGAATATTGATCTTTCCACTCAAAGAGCCGAAGTTAAAACTATCAATAGCTGAACCCCAACCTTCCATGTTGGCCTTTAGGCCCAGCCACTTGGGTTTGCAGAGTTTGCTTTTAAGATAAGGGTAATCAACGATGCCTGAGAGTGGAAGCACCACACGTCCAACCTTATTTACAGCCTTCGGGGCGGTAGTGTCTATTACATCTATTTCAATATCAGCACGCTCTAAATCAAGAAGGGTTCCCCTAAATATGACCTCTCCCATGTTTTCCCAGTAGGCATTCTTGGTGTTACGGTACACCAGCGATGACAGAGAGAGCGACGTGACGTAGCGGTAGGTCGAATCCGTTCTGATGTGAATTTGAAGCTTGAGCGACGGAAGCGAATTTTTAAGGTTAGGGTTCGTGTTGTCCTTTGATACAAGATCGTTTTGTCCCTGCACAATTAACTTGTAGAGGTCGAGCGTGTTCGTGTTGTTGTTTTCCTCGCTACCCTCGGTTTTATACGACATGTTCCGCATCATAGCAGTTTCCTTTGCGCAATCACGTTCAAGCCTCCGCCGGATTAAATAGTAGCTCAGTTTGTCAATGAGAGAAAACGACATGTTAGACCACATGCGCGTACGTTGCTTACCCTTCCCCCCAGTTGCACTGTTTGACGGGCGCACACGTGACACCGCCTCCGTAGCCTTGTAAAGAAGCTCTGCAAATGATGGTACATCCGTGAGTCTCCAACTGAGGAAGGAAAGTTCAAAATCGTAGAGCTCCTGGAAGTAGAGATCGAATGATATGCGGCAGCGCAGATGTCGTTTCTTATTGAGGCCTTTGTACATGGGGATTTCGACATGTATGTCGCCCTTCGCGAACTGCAGAAGCGGTCCTTCATAAATCGATTCTAGAGAATTGACAGTATACCTACGGTACTTCCACAGTTTGATCTTGAGCTTTTCATTCTCGAGGTCGAGGTAACTTCCTCTATATTCAAAATCGTGAGTGCAATTGAACGATCGCGTAACATCTTTGGTGACATTTTGCACAACTGGCGTTCGTATGTAGTTTTTCGTTTCTCCTCGGTTCATAATGCATACGCTAGCGCCCATTTGGACACGGCACTCGGAGCGTGAACCACCAAAATCGAACTCTGCAAAGCATGTCAAGGCATCTGCCACGCAGTTGATTATCTTGAGGTTTTGGACCTTCACTAGCCACCTGCGAGGATAGCTCCAGTGGCGTTTCTCACTCAGCGTATCTCCCCTCCCCTCATGGCTCACGGTGAGAGAATCTATGAATTCATCGTACGTGTATTGCGTCGAACAAAGCAGTTCATGCTCAGCAAGAGTCTCATTTACATCCACATTGCTATCCTGATCTTGAGTGGAGTTTGGTACGGATGTTACGGCTTCGGAGGATGGCGCCCTTCCGACGTCTACCGATACCTTGTCTGGCTCTGATGCAGCCTCCGCTGCGGCAGGAGGAGGCTCCGGGGGCTGTTCCTTGGCATTGTTCTTCGAGAAAAGCTCGAAATTTAGCCCTGGAACCTTTAGTCCTTGCATGGCAATGTGGCTTTGACACTGACTCGGGCCATGAATGTGCAGGCTGGCCTCGTCATTACGCCTTGATTAATGCATTCAATCCCAAATCATAGGAAGCGGTTAAATCAGGGGTTAAAGTAGCTATATGTATATACCTTGTCTAGAACAGATATTAGGCAACATGTTGTTACACATTCATACACATGCCCGCCGCCGGCTCCTTTCGGCACGTTGGGAATTCATGCACATTAATTTTAACGGAATCCCTTCATAATGCGCTCAGCAAGAAGAGTTATAGATGCTGGAGTAACTCCCGGGAGATCCGCTGCCTCGGCTATTGTAGCCGGGCGATATTTGGACAGGATTTCCACCTCTTCTTTTGACAGGAAGGCAAACTTCTCTCTGCGCACATATGAATAGTTCTGAAACACACAAACCTCGTGTATTCCATGTCTGGCCGGATCACAATTGGCCGCCCTCGGAAAGTACGCTCGATTTGCTTGGCTTGTCTATCTACGAAAGGCGCATATTTGCACTGAGCATCGACAACGTTTTGTAGATACTTGGGTGTATTCGTTGGACACTCTGACCTCCTTGCAGCTTCATCTAATAGTTCAGTTTGTATGTTTTTGAAAGCACATGAAATGCCCTCCCGCTCCGCGGGCGACATGGGTGGTGGTTCCATGTTAGTGTTAGCTAATCCACGATAGTGTTCATTCACACGCGACTCCACTTCCGGTAAAGTCATAACGGCCATGCCGAGAATTCCCCACCCATCTTTGCAGTCTGTTCCTTCCAAAGTTGCAGACCACCTATTCAGAGGCAGCGATACACTCCTGTTGAATCGATGAAACGCCTAACGAATGGTATTACCTGAATCGGTTTATTAACGATTGAGTTGTTATATATTTTTCCCGTATGATATCTAGGCGCCTTTGGTTGCGGATTAGCCCGCACTCCATGCCCTTCTTTAGCATTCGAATGTCGCCGTTGTCGATCCTGCGCATATGTAGTATTCTGGCGTGACACCGAACCAACCTCAAGAAAAGACGGCTTTCAGCGCGAGATGTGAACATGCGATAGGGTTCATTTGTTCCCTTGCGTACGAGGTCATCTATCATGACGCCGATATACCCATCGCCTCGGTCGAGAACGAACTCCTTCCCGGTGCCTAGCGCGGTAAGAGCAGCATTACAACCTGCTACTATACCGAGCCCGCCCGCTTCCTCGTAGCCTGTAGTGCCGCAAATCTGCCCGGCAAAGTACAATCCGCTGATATGGCGAAGCTGTAAGCTATGGTAGAGGCTGCGGGCGTCAATATAGTCGTATTCAACGTCGTAGCCCGGGGTGACAATTTCTACATCTTCGAGGCCCCGTATACTCCTTAGTATTTTCAGCTGTACCTCCTCTGGGAATGCTCCGGATAAGCCGCTCGGGTACACTAGGTCGCTGTGAATGCCTTCAGGCTCCAGCCACACAACATGCGATGCGACCCCGGGAAAACGTTTGATCTTTGTGGCGAGAGACGGGCAATACCTGGGCCCTAGACCTTCTCCGAAGCCGCTTTCGTAATCTGGTAGCTTGTCTATATGATCTCTCACAATTCTGTGAAATGGCTTAGTACACAAGTGCTGCAACGTACCCGTGGGTCACCCCATTTGTGCGTGTTTTGTAGCAGTTGATGAGTCCATGCTTAAGCGGCGGCCCAGAAGCAGCGTTTAGATAAGAAAACGGTGTCGGATCATCGTCAGAATACTGCACTTCTAGAATGTCGTAATTGATTGAACTTCTCTTGATGCGTGGAGGTGTTCCTAATAGGAATACACAATGCAGCAGCATCGTCATACCTGTTTTGAACCTTTTAGTAGATATTCCCAACCTGCGAAGTGTATGCGCGAGGCCGTTTGCTGGTTCCTCAAATTTTTGACCTAGTCGGTCGAACCTGCCTCCGGGTATCCTATAAGGTTATTTAGGCATATCAACTATAACATACTGTGTCTTGGAACGGTGGCATACACCCTTGAGAAATGTGCCTGTGGTGATGACAACAGCTTTGCATTCTATACATTCTCCTGTGCTGAGAATGACACCACGGACAGAATCTCCTTCAACCATTACGTCCTCAACCATCGTCTCCAGAACACGCAGACCATCTTGCGATGCGATGCGCGATCGTACGGCCTGTCTATATAGGTCTCTGTCAGCTTGTATTCTTGGTCCTCTGACTGCTGGGCCACGGCTTGAGTTGAGTAAGTGATACATGACTGCCCCGTCATCAGCCGCTACTCCCATCACGCCGTCTAGCGCATCTATCTCGCACACTATATTGCCCTTTCCGATGCCTCCAATTGACGGGTTGCACGACATTTCGCCTGCATATAATGAGACAACAGCTGGTCCATCCGACTCACCGATACAGCCTTCTCTAGGAGTAATGAGAAGTGTCTTAGCTCCAACACGGCTGGATGCAGCCGCAGCTTCACATCCTGAGTGACCGCCTCCGATAACTACCACATCCGGTGATGCAAAGGCTAGCGGCGTGTGCCTTCCATGTCTTAAGACGACGGCTGAAGTAGCATTAAGGGCTACTACAGCCCACCAAATGTTTACTATAATCATATCATTTTAATCGGATGCATTGGCAAGTCAAATGATGTACCTCGTGGTACACATTGACCACATGGTATTCCGCCACAAACAACGTCATACATTATGGTAGACGGAGGGCGTATTCTCAAAAATGAACCGAGAAGCAGCGTATGCTTCACAAGAGTTATTGTTACATATACATATATGGATGTGTAAGATTTATATCAAAATTAGACAACGATCACAAAGCCAGCGTCAGGAAAACATCTTCGTAGATACTTCTCTAGGATATTCACCAAATGTGAAGAAAGAATGGACGGAACACTACTACATGAAGTCATATAAGGCAATCATATCATAATTAGGATTATGTTAAGCTATACTCCATGAATCCTTATCTGATCGGGTGAAACCAAATTTTCCCTTTCTAGGAAACGAACGACGTCGTGACGCTTGTCGCCTTGGAGCTGAATAATTGAGCCGTACTCTGCGTGAGTTATGACGGTGCCGTTACAACTGAATTCCTTCTTTAGGGCACGGACCATCTTCTTGAGATCCAGCGTCTCCTCCAGACCTTGAACCGTGGTAACGCTTTTTCTGCCGTTACGCTGCTGATTTCTTATATGAACAAGCCTGTTTGCAGCATTGCTTCCCCCGTTTTCTACAGATACACTCTGCTTGAAGGGGTCCTTAATACCCACGGAATCGAATTCGAGGAACATCAATCCAACACAAGCGGAACAGATGGAACGATATAATAAACCGAATTTTCTCGGGTGAAAAATACTGATTTGCTTTTAGGGTGATGCAATGGTAGACGCGTTGTAGCAGCAGTAGCGGCCCTGGCATTGTAGTATGCCGGCCCCACACATTATGCGCACCGACGCATCTGCTCACGGTGGATAATGCTTCCCTTTATATTAAAACATATGAACCATATGTTCCTCTGAGTGGAGTCAGCTATACGTCATCATTAAGGGTGATGTGCTTACACACACCGCCAATTTTGGCATTAAGCGCCCAACTTTAATGCTGTAGTACGTACACCCAGAGTCAGGGCAAAATCGTTTAATATTGGATGTTGCAGCTCCATTGATATATAGCAGCCATCGAGGTAAACTTTTAGGTAGTAGGCATGTATATAAGTGTGTGCATTCTGTTGTGTTCATGGATACACACATCAACGACGCAGTTGTTACCTCTATGATTTTAGCCTTTCACTAGAGATGAAGGGCGTAAGAGAAAATTTTTGTAATACTACATAGGGCAATAAACGTAGAATCTTTCCCATGGTGGAGCCTTAATGTCGATTGCAATAAAAAGAAGACGATGGCTAATAGCCATACAAATTATAATAGATGGCATACAACATTTTCTCTGACAAATGAGATATTCACCATGAACGTATTAATCTCCTACATGTTTAGGGAAATAACCTGCGGAAACAACATATGCTGTGGTTGTAGACATGTGCCGCACATATGATTGCAATGCCACAGTATATAGAAATGCAGTAACTGTAAGGGAGATGGTTTTCAGTTTTTTCAGAAGAGCCACGAAGAGCTCCATAAAGGAGCCTTCTGCCGGCAGCATGGTGAGTTATCTTGGCTGGGAGGTCAGAACGTGCAGACTGATGTGCAAAATGCACTTTCCATGAGCCAGAAGGCAATTAATGATCTGAGTAACCGTCATAAGCAATTGGAGGACCGTATCAAGGTCAGTATTGGAATGGTTTTGTTTGTTATTGACTCCATGCCCTGATTCAGTTTTGTTATTACTGCGATTAGCAGGCTCTTTTAAATATTCTACATGCATTTCATCTTTTCCTATTTACAACGGTGTGGTCACAGTTGTACATCTGTTTCGAAGCTGTTTTATGGTAACCTTGTTACTATGTCTAGGATGTGGCAAGGTGCCGGCATGCTCCTATTGACTTATATGCATATAGTAATATTTGTGGTGATACTGGAGTGGCCGTCTACTTTCCGAATTTGTGATCTTCATGATGGCTAACGTCCTATCCTGGTTGTGACGCATAGTGTTGCATACTATCGTTGATGCTACTTCACCATAGTGGAGTATTCATGCTCAATAATGCAAATAAACCACATTACAAGTTTATATTACATGCTCCGCTGAATGCAAAATGTCTATGATTCACGCAGGAGTGTGTCGTTGAAGCTAAGAAGAAGCACAGCAACAATGACAAGCCCGGTGCCCTTGCCGCATTGAGGCGTAAGAAGCTCTACGAGGAAGAAGCAACGCGCATTGCTTCCTCCATCATGACCCTGGAGACACAGAACATCACTTTGGAGGGCGCACAAATGCAACAGCTCGCTCTAAGCGCGTTGTCCACAGGTGTCGCTGCGCACAAGACTCTGCAGGAGCACATGGACCCCAGCAAGGTAGACATGCTGATGGATCAGCTGGAAGAGCAGCGCGAGGCCCAGCTCGAGATATTTGACGCAATGACGCAGGGCGTCTCACTGCCATCAGAGGTAAGTCATATGGTGACGATATATTCTCCACAGTTCGAGGACGAACTCGAGGCGCTCATGCAGGAGGAAAAGGCGAAGGAAGAGGCAGCAGAAGAAAGTGTGGAGAAGTCTCTGGAGGAAATTGCCGCGCAGCCAGATGCAGTAGCTCATGTTGCAGAATCAGTTCCAATCGCACAATGACTCAGCATTAGTCTACACTCAGCACTTGCCGCCGTATGATTTTACGGCGGCATATGGGACAATTAGTAAAACTTTCAGCACATCTGTAATATATTGACAAATCTTACGTGAAACACTTACACGTTGCAGAAATTGAAGTGGCCACAGGGATTTAGTAGGCAGTTGACCCTCCTATAACGTGTGACAGCAAACTCGCACTTCAACCCACCTTTCGAAGCATACAACACAGTTTAACTTAGCTTGCAGCTCGATATTAAGGTCACGCTCTTTCTCAAGTTCGACTCGAACGGCCTCGTAAAGCTCAAGCAGTGCCTCTAGCTTCTGTTGTTGCTTTCGTAACTGGAAACGGAGGCCCTCAACCGTCTCAGTCTCACCATTTCGTCGCTGGTAAGCCAGCGACAGCCTTGGGTGTGAAATAGGGAACTTCTTTATAGCAGCTGCGAATTCGGGAACGCTTTGAAGTGGCATCTCTAGTGGGTTAGGAGGAGTGTCTCTAAACGGCTGCTTGGGATCACGTTTTTTGGCGCACAGTAGAAATTCCGCCATGACTGTCTGGAGTACACTAGGTTCGCATAGGCGCTTAGATAGCAGTGCATGACGTTCTGCACTCATCACTAGCGACACCCAGAAATACCACGGAATTAGTGACATGCGACGAACGTCGTGGCTGTCCAATTCAACCTCATCCTCATCGTCCTGATAAATACACAAAACCTTGTATAGTGGCTCTTTCACATTAATTGCCTGGATGACGCCGATATAATCCGAAGGATCACTGCCTTCGGAGTCAAGGGGGTCTCTGAACTCGCAGATGTCGCCAACCTGAAGAACGTTGCCACTTAACGTGACATCGAGCCCGGCGATTGTTTCCACGTTAACTGAACAGTCAGCTGCAAGATGAAAAAGGTCCCTGGGAAAGTATACATCGCAGCCACGGCGGCTGCAAGCGAGGGAGAGTTCCTCCAACATCGACGAGATAAAGTCGTAATCCTTTCTTGGCGTCGTAGCCTGTGCGTTCTGCTTGCTCCTTTTGCTTGCCACATTTGCACCTCCATTTGTCAGTGCACGAGATCCCGAATTCACAACACCGTTGTGTACACCCGAATGATCTGCATCGGAACCTGCAATATTCCGCTTTCCCGATCGGTCCCCAGATTGGTATTGCATGCTGTCAGACTGATACGATCTGCTACGTGTGTGAGGAACATAGGCCTTTTCTCCAGACATCATTGGCAATGTTGGTATACGCTTTTTACCCACAGATGATCGCATTGAGGGCATTCCATCGTGGCCCGTGGGATCACTTACAGATTGCGATGGATCGTCGCTAGTAACACCTATGCATGGATGACCAGGGAGAGTCGAATAAAAACATACCGTTAATTATGCTGGCATCGGAAACATGTGTGATTCCATTGGGAATCTGCATCCCTCCCCAAGCACCATTGGTGGTGGGAGCACAGTAATATGAAGTCTTACATGGGTTCATCGAGTGACACATATAGTTCATCTGGTCCACAGTGTTATGCATCATAGGAGCCATTGGGTCATTCTCCATCGACGATCCAGCGCATGGTGTTGTTAATGAGACATTGTATGCATGAGAGGCAAGTTCTTCCGATAGGGTGGCAAAGTAGTGGTTCCCAAACAAGGAATGTAGGAACGTGGGATTGATGCCACCGCCATAATTATATGCAGAATCTGGCTGAATGAACCTACAAGGCACGTGGTCTACCTCTTTGTTGTCATATTCCACGACGAATATCATGTCAATGGGATTGACACGAAGAACCTTTGCAGGCCAAAATCTACCGGCAAAAGCACTACGATTTTCGTCGCTAGTGGCAGGCCACCACACACGAACTCGGCTTCCTTCCAACCTGTGCATGAGTAGGGAACTCTTCAGATAATCCAGATACTGAACTGCAGCTGAGCGTTGTGGAGATGGGCCAACACAGTTGTATCCCATTTGTTCCTTTCTCGTTTTGGACGGAGGGTCTCGAAGGCTGTTACGGACAATTTTTGGAATTTCGTCGCATGAATATACATCTATGCCCTCTATTCCTTCCAGTGAAATTGGCGCTTGGTTCGCGTTAAGACGCATGACAAATTGCCTTACCACATCGGAAATCATGGAACAATTCATGAGTTTAAGCTGGCGCAATTCACTAACTTTTATCAAATCCATTAGAGGGTCCAAGAATACAGGGTCTACCAGAATGTTCTCCGACAGATCCAGGATTTCGATATTGTTTGGCACGAATGGTAAAAGGTCCGCTACAAATTTCGCACCGAAGCGACATTTTAAAGACAATTCTAAAAGAGATTCACTGTTTGCACGAAAAGCATTTGCCAAAAGATCAACAAGCTCGGGGGCACCATTCGACCATAAATCTATGTGCAAAACCTCAATACGATTTTGAACACGGGCAAGTTCCTCGAGGATGGCAATGAAAATGGATGTATTCGCAGGTTCTACCACATTTACAACCCGTACAACACCTCTTTCCAAAAATTCTCCTAAACCTTCAACTGCCTTCTTGTCCCTCAAGTAGCGAAGACTAAGGGTTGAATTGTCACATCGGAACATCTTCTGTAGAGCAGGGTTGTTACTGCTCATGTGACTTAGTGAATCCGACATTTTGACCGAAGATATGGTGCGCATCCCATTTAACCATTAAATTCTTATGTACTATACGAACAGCACTTGTACGGACCAACTATTTCGTTACATAATGAGCACGCTGCATTCTGGAAAGGTAATTAGTAGCTTCTGGTGGTATAGAGCTACCTTCTGGAAGCATATTTTACATACACAGAGCTCACATTAGTAATATGAGACCTATGAGCCCTGTGGTCGATGCCAAGACAACGGATTCTCCCTCACGTCCTTCAAAAATAAGCATCTGTGCGCAACAAGCGACGCAACCAAGAGATTCCTCCAATTAAACGACGACCGACAACACCTACCACGGGAAAATCTCCCCGATAGTCCCCATAACGCATCCGATGTTGTTTTTTGAGATAAATGGTGGAAGAAGACACCGATTAGAAGGGTGGGAATTACTGAAACGCTTATATGTGAAAGTAAATAGTGTTTCTCCGCGTATATTACACACATTATACCCTCATTTTGGGGGCACATCTATTCAGATCGTCATGTGTGGTGGCGATCAGGAAGTATGATGATACAACACGTAAGCAAGCTAGCCGGAGTGTGATGAGCCTCGACTGGCTGTGCCCGTTATCTAAATATCATGAATCTTTGCGTATAAGTAATATAAGGATGTTATAAGTATAAATAAGGGCATATTATTGCTGTCGCAGTGGATCCATCTGCGCTAACGCGCGGCAATGGGGGACCCTGCGTCTAATCCTCTGGTTCTCTGAATTTAGCAACTCGCATAACGCAATACACAGCATACCATAAATATGGTTCAAATAGCACCCAATCATGTATGATATTCCGAGCAATATGTAGATTGAAAAGGTGAGTGGCGCTCCTGAGTCATGGCGCATGTTCTCACGTGATGATTGCAATTAATACGCCGACGGCCGTCCATACGGCGCAGTTTGAGGTGTAAAACATGGAGTAGATTTCAATCTGACGCAAAAGATACACTCACAGTTTCTCAGGTGACACCATGGTAATTCCTACCCATTGGTTCTTCAAGCTGCCTATCGCAAAGGATCGAGTTCGGTTCCTCAGATTATACACGACAGTATCCGTTGCTATGGGCGTCGGTCTAGGGCTGCTCGCTCATAGACCATGCTATACTAGTGAGCCTTTGAAGCCCTCTCTACTGTACAGAATGCACCTAAAGAGGAAACTCGCCAACAAGGAAATTACACAAGAGCAATATGACAAGTACCTTAACTATCATTAAAATGATGTCCAACTATATTGACCTTATACTACCACTTATAGGAATGGTTACCTTGTCCCGTGGACCCTATCGTCGACGCCGGTTGTTGAAACGTTCCATTGGCTGCGGGACACCCGCTATGGACACTGTGGGACCCTTGTCAAGTGGTCTGCATGTATTATGATATTCCATGACACTCTAACTACCCGTACGTATTCTTGTTAGCGGCTTCTTGGATTTTCTCCAAGCGTTCACGGCCGATGCTCACATCAGTGCCAATCTCATCGCCTGCAGGCATATACAAGACGAAACGACGCCTCCGCGCTCCTCTTTGGCGTAAACTCTGACAGTCAGACCAGTCCACAGCTTGTTCGGAGCTCGACTCCTGCGAATTATTCTCAAGGCATGTGACCAGGGGACGCCGTCGATTGTTCGATTGCCCAGCTTGAACCAGAAGACGACGAAGATCGCGCAGTTCATCGATAGCGCTCTTTAGCGTTGCGCTGCATGGCTGCTTCTTGGCGTTTTCATTACGAATGACCTTCTTCAAATGCTTCCATCGCGCCTCGTAGTCACGATGCGCGGAATCGCGGTCTACTTGGGGCGAAGAAGAATCGTTGATGTTGCTCACTAATACTTTACGCGATGTGATGAAATCAAATATGTCCATAGCGGTGTGGAATGTGAACTGCCGTGCACATGGAGATCGATGTGGTCCCGTGGCAGACACGAATCTGAGCCCAACGGTCCCCTGTGTATAGCCTCGGCACACACAGATGGTGGTTATATTACACCAGTATCAGAGTTTAATAGTGGTTCCTTCGTTCCATCCTCTAACGGAAATCTGTAGAGGTCATTTTTATTACTGTCTGATAACCAGCGTAACCGTCAGTAGAAAATGAACCGGGCTCAGAAAAGCTGAATATTTCATCAGCACTGTTAACATGGGATGCATCGTACCTTCCAAACTGGTTTTGTTTGTTCATGTAGCGTTGGTTCATATCCAAAGTGCCGAAGAAGGGACAGACGCCCAAAATGCAGCCGACCAAAAGTCCAATTATGGCGCCCACTACGAGATATGATTATGTAGGAGGGGCATCATACTCACAAGATACACCGACTTCGTGACTTTCCATCATTGCGCCTAGTGGCAATCCAGCGGTAACGCCGCCAAGGGCGCCCAGCAGAATACCTCTGCAACATCGTTACCATTAACGTAGCAGAAACTCACCTCCGGCCAATTAGAACCATCGATGCAAAAAGGGACATCATAGGGCCTGAAAATGCGATTGTTTTAAGCGTACTATAGCCCATAACATGCGACGCTCCAACACCAACACCCAGGCCAAGCAATGACATCCCAATTAGAACACCGCCGCCGCCTTGGTAGAACTTGCCACTTTTGATCCCCTGCATGCCAATCATTACTCTATCATATATCATGATAGTTTGCTAATCGATGGAGTGTAATACATATATGTCTCCAATGAATAAGCCCATCGGTGATGTCACCCCTTTGATGTCGATGGTGATTACAAACATAGATTTCACAAACGATTTTGCATTTGTATGGACCGCTTACGTTCGAATATAGGTGAGATGATACGTAAAATGCTGTAATGGTGCATATGGCGTGGATTACCATCATAGTAATGGAGAAAACTTGTACGGGCCAGCAGTGAAGGCCATCCATGCAAAACCCCTTGATCTGGCAACACGTGAAATAAACGAGCCATAGTAGGAACAAACCACAGACATTCCTGTAAGGCTTTCTCTCTTAAGATGTTTATTCATCATGGTTTTGTTCTTGAGCATACTTTTGACCGGTGGTTCCTTCGGCTCAGGCATGGAAGGAATGGTTGATGTTACTAGTTCGTTATCTAAGGGCTCCGTTAATGCCGTCCTGCTGTGGATTTTATGTTCGGTGCTGACACCATCAAGAATCTTTTGTTCGAGATGGTTCAAGGCTGCATAGAGTTCAAAAGGTTTTCTGTCGAGCTCACCGTTATGGGTGGCTGATGCCCTCCAAGAAGATTGATGCAACATACAGAGGGCCAAAGCCACCACTGTCGAAAAATAATGTCGACTGACACTATGCACCATTGTTGGAATATATTTGTTGATATATTGAAAGGTAGTGATTCCATTTATGTAAACTCACCGTGCAACATCATAGACTCAAAGGTGGATATATGTTGCATTATATAACCAAATGTGCATTAGGCTGTCGTGAATTGAGCTGTAGGAGTTTGCTGTTATTGGCTCCGTGCTGAAGCTGCTATTGGCGACTGTAAACATAGCTTGGTTACGTGGCTTTAATAACTTATGGAAGACTGCCAGATACAGCAATACTTTACAGCACTTGACAGTTGTTTATATGACGATATTGAGCCGTCTGTGTAGTTATATAGCTGATCATATTACACCTCTTTGATTATTACAAAATGAATTCATTCAACTAATGCATCCAGTTAATACAAGCCATTATCGTCATATGCATAAACTCAAATAACACGGTAGAATCATTGCCAATGATAAATAAACCTGTATCTGATTTATATTTTACCATTCCTTAAATTGTTAGTAATTTCTTGATACAAGGTAGTGTATGCTAAGAACACCAACATTTATTTAAAAGGACTTGCCAAGGCCAAATGAAGCCAATGAATAATGATCATGGAACGCATTATAATGCTGGATTCAGAAGTGGGTTCATTAGTCGTTTTTAGTGAAAGAAGTAGGTGGAAGATTTCACAGCATTCAAATCCAGCTTCCCCCGTGGAGGTGGCTTGGAGATGATGACCTCACCCCGAAGTCGTTTGTTGCAGCTGTTGTACAGATTCTCCAATATGGGCTCCTCGTACATTCGCACAAACTGATCGCGTAACTCTGCATTCATCAAATCGACGTGGCATGCATGGGTCCAGTAGCTATCATGGACGGCTGCGAAACTTATCTCTCGCTTGAACAGCGATTCAGCAGTCAACATCAGGTGTGAAGCATCCAGAGAATGGACGAAATTGGGGGGGAACGCAAGCTTCTGACGGCGCTTGTCAGTCATACTGGTCGCATGCTCCGCCACATTTATAGCCTGAATAGGAGTCCTAACCACTTTTGTAACAGCTATGCAATAAGGTTGTTCACAGGGAAGCCCGATGGGGCTTATCCATGTAACGGGCAGATTGAGCCTGTTGTGTGCTGTAGAGATATCGTCCAGCCAGTTCTTGATTGACATAGCCTCCGTGAAAACTGTCTTGATGGAACCCAGAACCTTGCCTGCAATGTATGACGATAGTTGTCGGAGAACATGCGGCCCCAATGTATCCAGTGCAGCCACTTCTTTCAATTTGTTCTCAATCTGACCTACTGCACCGGTCCTAGTTACGCCGTAACAGATGGTCATAACCGTCTGTTTCACGATTTTGCGCCTTAGCAAACCCTTCTCTAAGCAAATTTTCGCTAAACATCCTTTTGAATGCACAGGGGAGCCTGTGGACGTTGGTGTACCCTGATAATCCGCCCTAACCTTGGTGATAACCTCGAGCAACACTTGCTGGTACACATCCTGTGGCTTGTCGCTAGGTAAAAGATTGACGGCTGCACCGCCATTTAAATCTCTTCCCAGAGCAGCATAGTGCTGTAGACCGTTGCAACTGCCGTCCTGATGAATGGGTATATCACTCAAGTAGCTGAATGGGTCCCCTGATTCCACTGCCGCGACGTATTCGGTCGCCGCGGCATAAAACTGGAATGGCGACTCCACACGCAACCAGAATGATTGAGATACTTCTGATAATGGGTCCCGCACCAGTTGCTGGATGATGCTACTGTTGTTTTCCACCCAAGCTATTCGTTCTGAGAATGGCACCTTGTCAAGTCCATACAAATTGGACAAGTGAACTTTCAACCAAAAAAATCCACGCTCCCCCAGTGGCTGCTTTTCGGCAAACTTCAACAACGACCTGCATACGTCGTCAGCCATATGATTCAGGTGAGGTGATAGTGGATACATCCTTCCTCTGAAGTCAATATTCTGCGGAAAGTATATGCGAGGTTCCATCACAAAGTCGTCAGCCACCCGTAGACGGCGCTCAAACAGCGAGTACTCAGACAGAGCGTTCGCACGCTCCATGGTGTTGGATACTGTGGAGATGTCGCTTTCCACCAGCGTCTTGTCTGGAAGGAACGACTTCACCGGTAACACGGCGTCGGTGTTCCACAGAGTTTGGAGTACCTTTAGCACAGTACTGTTGATTTTCCACGGAACCTTGCCGAACGAACTGACAACATTGAGCACTCTGGATAAATCGTACACACGTACGTCAAAAGTAGGCCTGTTCTGTGTGCGGATAAAATAGTGCTTCAGGAGGGCTAAACCGCCAGATGACACTGAGGTCCACGGTTTCGGTTCGCATACCATAGGAAGGCAACTCAGATTGAATAGGCCCCTTGCTACAGCATCTCGGAGGTGGATCATGCAGCACTCCTTCATCTCAAGCACTCCATACACCTTGACGCCGTGGCGGTGCACCTTATGCCCAAAAGCCGCTATTTCCACCTTACCCGCATCAAACCGCGACTGTCTGATGCAGCTTACCGCTTTGCTGAGCATTTTCCTCTTGCTTGCAATGGTGGACTGCTCGTCCTCACCGCTATGAATATCCGGGCATAGCTGCGAAGGATCCAATTCCGCGAACGTATTAGTCTGTCTCAGAGCGGTAGTTAAATCCACCTGAACGTAGCAAGATTGCACTAGTGCGTGGAGTAGATAACCTCCCACTGCAGCACTCTGTTTGTTATTCCACTGCTTCTGGTCATCTGTAAGCGTACCGTCGCTATGAAGTTGAGGCGTAGGCTCCAGAACCCCCGACAGTGTATTAGACGTCACAGATGCACGTGATGCCTCAGAAATCGATGATGCTCTTAATTCATCTGTAGCCTCAGATATTATTCGTTGAGAATCACAGATCCTAGTTGCGTCACTGATAGATGATGCAGCACTAGTACCCGAAATAGCATCCTCTTCTGCGGTGTGTGTAGTTTCCAATGTGTTTGAAGTGCTATCCTGTGCAGACCTTGTGTTTGACGGTCGACCTTCTGCAAGCTTACGCGCATAAATCCTACCTATCTCATCGCCCAATCGAATGGCTGCATGAGCAAGCAACACCTGGTTGCCAGCCGTTTGTTGAGGGCGCCGCCGCATTAGGCCCCCTCGCTGACCTTTGGAGTCTAGTGCATACGCTGGGAAGCACATCAGCTGCAACGCAATGTTAACCGTAGCCTTTGCAAGCGTATACTCGTCCAGTATAGAGGGCAACACCGACTCCGCGTGGCTTTGTCTATCCCGTTCGATGAACGACGCGATGTCATGCACCCACTGGTCACATGTATGACTCAGTGCTGGGAGCTCTGACGGCTTCTCAATTTCCATGAGGCTCGACGCTTCAACCCGCGCTGTCTCCAACGCCTCGGCAAAGCTCTGCCTTTCAATCAACACCTGGCGCTTGAAATTGACATAACTTGGCCCTATACACTCGATAGGATCCGAATCGCTAACATCGTCTTGTGCCACTTCATCATGCGTGATATTGGCACGCTGTTGTTGGTTTCTTAGGAGTGGAAGGTGACGATGTCGGTAGAGGATTGCCTTTTGCTTCTCAATGAACTCGGGAGAAAACAGATTACGTAAGCTCGAAGCACTTTTCACATGACTCTCCAAGTCACTGGGTGACACATCACACAGGAGAAGCCCATGCAAAGAAGCAAAGTGTTCGGCATTCCGTAGCAGGTGTACCACCGACGGATCAACATCACGTATATACACCTGTCTGTTAGTTCTCAACCAGCATAAGATCTTCTCTAAGTGTGTATCTATGGCAGACTGCACCCTTTGAAGAAGTTCTCGCTGATCCCTGCAAGGGTTATCACCCGTAATGTGCAGAAGGTCAGCGGGAGTTGGATAGTCATTCGAAGTAGTGCCATAGAATTTGCGATGCCGGCAATACAGCCCATTAGTCACAGCACCATGACATAAGATCGGCAGATGAGGCTGCCTTCGACAGCTATGGGTGATGTATTGTATCGATCCGACGCCATGAAGAAGGCGATTCAGATTCGCCTCCAGCCACAGCGAATAGAGGCGGTATGGGGGTGGCATCACACATTACAGTGAATTGTCATTACACAAATTGCGTATTATAGCAACTGTGTGCTCAAATAGAGCAATAGGTGTAGCAATAGGCCGCCGAGCGGCCCCATCTGGTCACACATACATCTTATGTAGCCTTCCTAATCAGTTCATGAGATCCTAATGAAGGCAGCAAGCGCCATTGGTAGA
This sequence comes from Babesia divergens, assembly GCA_001077455.2. Classification (NCBI taxonomy): domain Eukaryota; phylum Apicomplexa; class Aconoidasida; order Piroplasmida; family Babesiidae; genus Babesia; species Babesia divergens. Next base: position 1,576,961 of record CCSG02000001.1, read on the forward strand.
TCGCACCTGATGAGCTCGGGTATTTCAACTCCTGGTGCTATTGGTGGAAGGAGACTCCATACCCTTGCCCGTAGCATCGCGGCTTTGCGATCGGAGAACAATGGACGGTTATTACAACAGCTCTACAATCCTCGAGGTTCCTCGAGGTTGTATGTTAATTTAGGCCAGAAATGGTCGCCCGTGCGCAACCAGTATACGAAATATCGGATTACGAAGCCGTGGAGCTCAGATAGCACGTATGATGATATTTTCCTCGCCGAGCCTTCGCGAGAAGACTTGTATGCATTCTCTAAGGAGATGCCTGTATTTCTACGGTTCCTTAAGCTGCTCACTGAGTCACAACATCGGAACACGGCATTTGTGGAGTTTGCCAAACGGTAGGCGTTCAGCACTTTGTCGAATGTGTAGTTCTCTAATGTCTATGCATAGATCATTAAGTAGTTAAGCATTGTTTCAATGCATATTTGCATGCTAATATTTTACCTATGGCCATAGTAGTTTGTCGAGGTTATAGAAACGCTCTTTTCATTTGTGTATACCTCTGTTCAGTTGTGAGAACGGCCTTGTGGTAGAGAAGGATGCTTACGTCACAAAATGTGAGATATTAGACTGCATGTGGCGTAACGGATACACCGAGGAGGAGATGGACGCAGTTAAGCTGGCCTTTCCCGATGACTACCGATTTCATTATCCCGAGTTAGCAGTGATGTTTGACCTCGATGAAAAAGATTGCTACATGTACTGCATTAAAATGCGTGCGTCAAAGCCCGAGGATTTGGTGGAGCTCAAGCTTAAGAAGCCTAACAATTTAATCTCCAGCTATGGGCTTATATTCCTGGGATGTTGGTTCGGTTTGAGCAACGCAGTGCTGGGCAACGCATGGTTCTTCGCCAAGACCTTACCTTTTGGAGCTGTGTTCTACATGTTGGCGGCTTACTTCCAGTATGTTAACATGCATTGTGACATTTATTCTTCTCAGGAAAACTATCAAGGAGATGGCTTGGAAGGAAGAAAACGCGCTTATCGACAAGGTGAAGGAGGAAAAAGACTACTGTGAGGATGCCATATACGGGCAGTTGACACGTAGGTCATTATTATCGCACGTTTACATAGTGACAGATTACATGGACACATCCAAGTGCGCTAATTACGTTGACAATTTCAGGGATGAGGTTGCTCACCGCATGAAGGAGTACCGCAGGGCACTCTTACTGCACATGAAAAACGAAGCTGCGCGCAAGATGAACGAGAAGCTACACAGCATCATGCTACAGGAGAATACCATGGCACGTTCAGTGCAGAAGACAATGGTTGATGAGTTGATGAATGCCTTTAAGGAGGCCTTCGTGAACAACTCAAAGATGCAGGATGCTGCCATTACGTCAGCAATCGCCGATATTAGTGGGAAACCGTCCACAATGGTAGACCCTGTTTACACCTTCTTTACCGATGGGCTTGCTTCCTTCCAAAATGTGAGTGGCGAGTGCTGCAGTGTCTATATTACGCAGAACACAACATCCGAAATTGTGACCCGTTGCAAAAAGATGTTCGAGAAACGAGAACAGGAATTCCTTGACGCTTTCTCAGTTGGACCGGCTGAGGCAGCTGAGGTTAGTGCTTTGGCAAAGCACTGCCATGATGGCGGCTCCATGGATATTTCTCGCCTAACGGAGGAACAGCTGGTGCGTGCACAAGAGCTCTTCGACGTATTTAACAACAGGTACTCTATTCCACAAGTTTATTGAAATTATGCAGACTTGGCTACTACGTGCCCAACGTTGCCGGCGCAGTTAATGCAATGACGGCAGAAGGAGAGAGTTATATAAACGAGGTGAACAAAGAGGTAGCACTACAGCTTTTACATCTCAAATGTTTATAGGTACACCGATGCGCGCAGGAAGTAGTCCACTCTAGACTTGGTGCATTCCTTAGAGCATTTTTATAGTAGGGATGCGTCAGCGCGATTCGACAGTGCCACTGCCGATTACTCTTGTGAATATCATCTGTAAAGTCAGTAGCGTAATGACATAGAGTACTAGCACTGGGAACCTGCGGAATGAATCCGCAATCTTAAACTTGTAGCACCAAAGCGTTGCCACAACCATGATCCACGCCGATGTGCTCCACTTCCACAATGCGCCTTTGGAGGCTGACACACATGAACTGGCCGGCATAATTGCTTACCCGTTCGTAGGGACGGCTGATTTGCATCGGGCTTAGTGGCAAATACGGTGAGAACAAGAAGTTCTCCCTCTTGGTAGCCACCCAGCCGCTCTAAAACGGCATCATCGCGGAGTATGTTGCCTCTATGAATGAGACGTATGTTGTGACCTACAAATACGTTTATTACATCAATAAATTCCTACCTTTCTTTAGATCTTCCTCGAAAAATCGCTCCTTAAGCTCGATGATAGATGTAGTACAGCTGCTCTCGGACTCTGCGCACTGTGACTCCTAAAAACAAGATCATACCCGTCGTATCAGGGTCACCATCAAAACGATTTATCAAAAGTTTAAGTTTAACTAGCGTCATAATTATACTTTAAGTGACTCATGCTACTGCCCCCTGACCACCACTGATAATCGTGTTTCTTATGTGAAAGCACACAGATGCGAGCTGGAAGTATTGTAAACCGCCTGTGTTATAATTTTTCATAAATGTGTGGACTAACCCTGTAACAAAGCAAGGTCTCTGCCCGATAACTCGATGGTGATCATGGCCTTTTGGACGTCGTCTAACGTATCACAGTCGACGATGTATTCGACAATCTGTGGTTTATTTCGAAAGATAGTACTTGCACACACCTGTTGAAATATTGACGCGACTTCCCAGCCATCATAAACGATCTGTTTGCATATCTCCTCGACCTAGACATAAGTAGGAAGCATACCCTGCACGTACCTCTTTGGTCGATGATCTGCATGCCTTGAAGATGTCATCTACTATATGACGAGGTGGATAACCGGAGACATCTCTGACGGCAGCTTCGCCGATAGTGCTGAAAAGGCTTGCGGTGGACTGAGATGCTATGATATAGCAGACCTTATCATCTACCTGTAATAATGTCACGCTCCTACGCATGTCACCTTGCGAGACTCGCGTGAGGAACTCAAGAGCCCCCTCTTCGTATGTCAAATGTTCAGACTGGCATATGAACCGGAGCCGCTCGACCTGCGCCTCCTGGGAGATGGGCTTGAAATGGAAGGCCGAACAACGGCTATAGATAGGACCGATGATCTTGTGAAGGTAGTTACATATTAGGATGAAACGCGATATGCTAGAACAGCCCTCGATTATACGCCTCAATGCCGCCTGGGCATCAGGCGTGATCATGTCGGCTTCGTCAAGGATTATAATTTTGTAATTCGGCATAACCCTGTGAAATCATGCAAATGCCACGAATTCTTAAGTACCTGTTAGTCTCCGGGTTTATGCGGTTGCTTGATATGTTCAGCCTCGTGTATGTTTTAATACGCTCTCGAACAACGTTGATGCCTGTATTATGCGTTGCTATACATACAGCCCACGATACATACCACGATCATCAGAGGCGTTAAGCTCCAGAACACGCTCCTTCATACCTTCCGCGCTAAGCGTCATATAAACACTCCATTTCTGACTCACCCATAAATCTGCCTGGCCATCGCCAGGGCAGCAGAGGTCTTACCTGTGCCAGGTGGCCCATGAAATATCATATGTGGCATCTGAGTTGATATGTGGCTGGAAAAAAGGCGCCGCCTGTGAACTTACGTTGAATGTCTGCACGATCTGCTCCATAGTCGCGACGGCCTGGGTCTGGAAGACGACGTCCGATAGTTTTGCCGGACGGTACTTCTCGACCCAGGGGATGTTTTTCTTGGTTTTGTCCATAGCAGCCGTCGTGTGAAGATTTGTCAATAAAAGCGACAAACCGTGGAATGTGCTACCTGCATATGGTGATGGAGGGATTCCTAGTAACCGCAGTCTATAATGTGGCTGATTTTCGCACACCTTTGCGCTGTAATAGTTACCGCCAACGTCTCTAAAGATGGATTCCGAAGATGCACTCAGCTAAGCCCTCGTTCACTAGGAATTGGCCAGTACTGTCTATCGGTATGTGTGAGACAGCCCTAAGCAAATTGGGCTCTACAGCTCATTTCTCTCATTTATTTCAGAGCTGTGAGGGTGTGTGTAGTAACCGGTTAGCAATTCCAGGTACCATAGGTTGGTCGGCTACTTCTTTTATCTCATACCCTTCAGTGATGCGCATGGACGACATCGGACCAATCCGCAGCGGTATGAAGCGGTGTTAATGCGTTGAAATAATCTTAAATCAGATTGTGGAAATGGCATGCAACGTTTCGTCTGCATATCTACTCCTCCTTCACCTCACGGTATGTTTGAATGTGGGCCTCCTGACTCAGTGTAGGATATCCGCTCTGCAACCTCCTCGACTCGGACTACTACACTGACAGTTCTGCAGCGTGCTGGTGTGTTAAGATAATGCGTGCTCTCATTTTTGTTCAGGACATCATGCATTGAACACAAGTGCCCTGGGGGAATGGTCGCCAAGAACAACCATCGCACAAATTTCGGTACGTCTGTTTTTTTCGAACAATCGTGAAATTTCGATCATCCCCATCGAGTTGTTTGTGTGTTTTATACAGTTCATTGTGTAAATTTGTGGCCAGCTTACGCCGTTCCCTACATCATTTCAGCGATGACTGGGACACAATGCCGTGGCTAGCGCATCATCTGCTTGAGATAGATGTAATTAAATGTGCATACAAATGAACCAGTGAGGCATCATCTCACACGTATCGTGTTTTGAAGTTTACAACATTACAACAGGCTGTTTCGACAGTAACACCCGGTTATTATGTGTCCCCTAAGCTCAATTGTCCTTGTTTTGGGGCATGTTGATCTTCACAGGCATGCTCCTCGGTTGAACGTAAGTCCTGATTTTGCGGGCCTCGACAGATCTCACACGGACAACACGCGAGTGAATAGCACAAGAAATGCAATAGCACTGCTTGATGTATAGCTTGGGAAGGTTAAAAGCTGCAAGCACATGAGCGGTGTCACAAACAATGTAAATAATAGTATTTGATAACACTAAAGAATTTTTTAAAAACCAATATTGACTCCAATGTGCCGCCTCAGTCACCGACAAAATATAATAAACATACTTGAGAAGGCGCAGGCATCCTTGATGTCACGCTGGGAACTAGCATCAACGATGTTCCTCACGTTAAACCGCTTGACGGCCTTGTCCTTGGGAACCGAACGTCCGCAGTTGCTGCAGCGAATCGGACGAACACGTCCGCGGGCGTGCTTGGAACGGCCACCGTTTCTACGCTTGGTGGGCATGATGACAGACAAAATGTGTTCTGGATGCAAACCAGGGTTTCAAGATAATAGCAGCAAATAGAATTGCAAAATACTATTAACAGCCGTAAATGGAATGCCTAATGCTGCCGTTCCTTGCTTGTAGTAACGCAGGGTTGACTCCCCCCACCGCGTCGGGAAGAACATCCAGGTCACAGGCATTCGCCACCACCAGTGTGTATGATGGAGCGGCAAACTGACCATTTTAAAAGGAAGTATAATATTGGACAAACTATTCATCCAGGTGGGTGAGCTGGCCTCTGAGGCTGCCCGGGCCAGGATCCGCTGCTTTTGCGAAATACCACTAAACATTTCATATAGAGAAGCAAGCTGAATTACAAATAAAGGCGGAATGCACACCTGATGATCTATATGCGTCCGATCTCGATGATGCCGATGCTATATTTGTGAAGGAGACTTTTGGTGAGTAGGCGCCTAGTTGGCCCTTCACTAATTGGTATACCAGGATTTACCGAGGGGTCTTCAGACGGTATTCTCTGTTGTCCGGGGTGTTTTACACCGGTTTGCTACAATTCTAAAATGTATGTGTTTCCTATTCATGTTGGTGCCATTGGCCTTCAGCAATATAAATGGACACTTCCAATCGACAGAGGCAGTCAACATATCTGTTGATCTAGCTTCTTCTAGGGGTGGGAGCTTAGTAGCTGATGTAGCTTACGAAAACACCATATCCGTCAAGAGATCACTGCACTCTGAGACGACAGTTGATGGATGTCACGTTGCGCGTTGTGATGAGTGTCAAAATGTCGTAGCTTTTTTAGATGGTGACGGTACATATCACTTCCGACGCGTCATAGCCAGTCCACCTTGAGCTTTTTGGGTCGCGCCACCACAAGGATGGATGTAATATAATACTGCACGTTAGAATTTATCCTTCAACAATGTTATAACATGTTAGGCCATTGTTGGCCAGTAATATCGCATTACAGCAGCTCGTGAGTGTGTTCCTTTGAACATAAGCTTGAGGGCGGCGTATGGGTATGGAGGAAGGCGCTGTTGACTCTCTGCTGGAATGCGCGGCGCGTGATATTGACCTTCTTGAAGAATCACTCTGCGATTTGGTCGTAGCATTTGGTGGCACAGCTCAGGTTTCGCATGACTTTTTTGTGCGCCACTTAAGCTGGGCATCGGAGCAGGACCATTTCGCTGCTAAAATCAATACTTCGCTGCTTCGCCGCTTCCGTAAGAAGTTCTCTAAGCTCGACATTCCAGCGCCTGCACTAATCCGTTTATTACACCTCCACATTAAAAGAGGTGCCGCTCTGCTTAACAACTGCCCACAATGCCTTAAGAGCGATCCATTTACGCCGTCTATCGCTCAAAAGGACTCCGATGATGCTGAATGTGATGCAGAAATACCGGTTCTAAAGCCGCTTATTGATTTAACAGATCTTAAATGGCAGCCCCCCGTCGACGTTGTTTGGGGGCATGTCGCCCCCAAAAGAGCCGCTGCAATGCAGATGACTTCTACATCAAATCAACCTGATTATAAGTATACTAAGATCTTCTGTGGGTGGTATGTTGATGCAGTCTTGGGTTTGTACGATGAAGTGCTTAAGCGTGTCTGCTCGTTGGACGTGTTTGACTGCATTAGACTACGATGCTTTTTTGTAAACCTGGACAACATCCTGACGAACAATGGAATTCAGCACATGGGAGTTCGCAATCAAATATATGATGTTATGCTGAAACTACTGAGGTTTGCACTAAAGGATGCCTGGTGGATATACACCGATCGTGATTGGATCACATCCAGGCTACCATTCCTGTCAGATATGGCGCGTGGATTTAATAGTGAAAAGATGAATATCAGTGAACTGAAAGCCGCATTAACAAAAGTGGGTACCGTATCAGGGCAGCATGGAGAGCTTGGATTGGACCTTTTTCGTGACATTGATCGAGTTTTTGATCTAAAGCATGCAGAGTACGACATGTGGCAACAACTCGAGGGAGACGTGGATGGAGGATTGGAACAGAATGGTGAATTCCTCATGTTCGAAAGGGTGATCAACGATAGGCAACATAGTTGGGTAGACGTTCTGATGGTGGCGCTTGTGAATATCGCATACTCACTTCTGTTCGAGACGTTTGTCCGTCAGCTTGACATGGTAAATACAAAGAGCAGCATACAGGCAGTACTATTACGGTTGGAAACGTTGAGCAACCTTGTGGAGCTTTTACATGAAACAGATGTTGGGTACACAGCATGGGCTGTGGACCTTTTGGGCCCCCGCGCGGATTCAAAACTTCTACAGGCGTTCCGCCTACACGGCGATATTTTAATCAAGGGCGACCATTCTTCACAAGCCCTTCCCCTAAAACGTCTGAGATGGGGTGATGGTATTCTTGTTTATACTGACACTCTGCAAAAAATAACTTGCATGTTCCACAGGCTCACCTGCAACCTTGTAGATTGTATTAGCAAACCAGCTATAAATGAGCTTGAGAAAACATGGGGCTCTAAGCTCTGGTGGGAGCTCCTGCACTCAAAGGACAAGCTGCTAATAGGGCCGAAGGGCGCAGTGCATGAGATGGTTCGCTATTGCAGCAAAAGTGTGCGTGATGCCATTTGTGCTGACCTCTTCGCTAGGATAATCGAATGCTTTGCACGGAAAGTTGGTGATGGATATTTAGATACTGAAGAGATCATTTTTAATGCGCTAGCCATATGGGATAGCTTCTGCGGGATGAACTTCCCCTCGTCTAATGGGCAGAATGACAATTATCACATTAACAAACTCTTTGAAATGGTAGAAAAGATCAAAATGGGGATGCATGTTGATCCCTTGGAACCTTTGCAGTGCCTGAGAGATTTCTGGTCACCATTTATCGCTTCTCATCCAGAGTTGGATGGCAATGCTAAGTACCCACCTCTGGACCTTTCGTATTACATTTTGCAAGACATATCCGGAACTGTCAGTCCTAATAACATAGTGTGGATTGATGGGGTGATGCGTAGAAGATTAGCGCTTTTCGGCAATGTCATGTTAATCTTCAGCGATGACTCCTCGCTTCAGCCGGTAGGCATGGTAGACTTGGAACACGTCACTGCCATATACACAAAGAGTGGCACTAGTCAACAGACAGTGCGACTAGATGCCTCAGAGAGTGACATGGATCTATACAGCTGCGGAACTACTGACACTGAGGTACAGCCTGACGAATTCATGCGTGGAGCTCTTTACCTTCCAGAAGACACAATGGATAGATCAACTTTATACTGGGGATGGCGAATGCGGCTAGAAATAGCAAATATACACACCAGGGGCCAATATACCACCTTGCTTGGGCTCGATAGCCGTTTTGACGTTATTGATTTGGAGTTCTTGGGCCCAGAGCACCGTGAGCGTTGGTCGCGATCCCTCAAAGCCATTATAATACCCAGCTTAGACATGCCTAAGCTTTTGTGGTGGCCAAAATATTCGGCACAGTTTAGTGAAAAGCTACTGTCGTCGGTTACTATGTAACATAGTTGATAATTTGCTATTTTTGCCTAGTATCGTAGAGAAATCTTAGCAGTATATGCGCAAATATGAATGAATCCTAACATGCACGCGCAAATCATACGACGAAACATGCTGTACAATGATTAATAGGGCTGGATTGTCTGTGCCGGAGGTATATGGTGCGTAAAACGCAGATATTAATGGTGAATTTTAATGTTCCATACATACGCACAAGGCACGCATGGCTCATATCAGATGGTCACCATATTTGCACTACTATTGCAAAGTGTTACCTAACGAAAACATTTCCCAAATGCTTCTAAAAAAACTACAACTCAGATAAGCAGATGGGGTATTAAAACCCTATGATCAACATTTAAGTGAGGTTTTAACGCATGAATTCTAGCATGATTACTAAAAAGTTATTTATACATTATTAAAACTTGAGCAGCAGAAAGCTGTGTCAGTAAGACGTAAATAATACGGTGAATTGGCATACAGACAACTAAAATGACATGAATAAAAATCTGAAGGAACTAATGGCAAGACTCGTCAGATCATAGAGATCAAGAACCCCAAAGTAACGAAGCATCCAACGAAGGGGGTTGAGGTAAATGATGAACCCTTGGGTTTAGATTCACCACCAGCGGGACGTAGGTTGGCGGGCTCCTTAGAATCACCGCCAGATGTCTCACGAGATTCCTCAGATTGAACACCCTCAGCACCAGCAGTAGAAGCAGCTCCTGCTCCACTAGCTGGCGCCTCAGTGGCCTGATCCTGAGTGGTTGTTCCAGTAGATGGGTTAACCTGACCTTGCTCCTGCTTCGGTACTTGTGAAGATGGTTCAGTTACACGAGAGGGTTCCCCAGCTGATGAACCACCTTGTGCAATGCCTTGTCCATCATTCACCGTCTGGGCGTCTTCACTTGGCTGTATTTGTATCGTTTCCACAGCTACACTGGGATCCACGGATTGAAGAAGTTCTCCAAATGAACCGATCAGATCGTCAACTGCTTTCTTGATTCCACCTTGGATAGCTCCATCCCATTGATCATCCGTAAACACAAAACCATACTTAAATGGGCCTGCTGACACTCCATCCATAAGGTTTGACTTTGTCCATTTGGCCGAATCGTCGTACAATTGCTTGAGGGACTTCCTTATATGAGGAAGATTTTTCCCTAGCCAATGGACGTAATCAAGGATCACATCACGCTGCAATTTGCCTTCATATAATCTCCTGTTGACGTCTTGCACAGTGGTTCCTTCCCTCTGTTCTTCGGGTGAGGGAGGATTGTACAGTGCCATAAGACGCTCATTGAATGTCTTCAGGTTCTCGGAAATCTTCTTACAAACATCCGCCACCTTTGGACCCTTCGTGGCATGATCTGCTAAATCTTCCTTGGAAATTACACCATGGTCCTTATTGATTTCTTGACAGAATTCATTAACGAAGAGCACTGCATTTGCAAGGTTAGACCCATGCCATGCAGGACGAAGGAAAAATAGACCATACTGCGAATGATTAAGAGGACCACCACCAAGAACATTTATTCCGGTATGAGTTGCATCGCTAGGAGCAAAACGTCCCTCTTTAAGAATACCCTTTTCGAATTTCTTCAATAATAGCCACTTGTAAAGATTGCTCTCTTCAGTTTCATGTACGATATTCTGAGATGGCCAGCCCATGCCACCTAAGGATTTAGCTTCAGTAGCAGTCTGGAAGTAAAGCGCATACAGCTCGCTGTGGAGAATTGGGAGCCAGTTAATCAAAGTGGTGGCATATTTCTCAGCGTATTCGACAGTAGGATACAAAGTGGAATACTGTCCATAGGCAGTGGGTGCCTTTAACAGTACCGTCCGTAGTTCAGATATCGCTTTAAATGTCTTTTTAAGGTTTCCATCGGTCTGTCCCTGCGGCACAGCAGGGGCAGTGAAATATGTCCCAACCTTAGAATTAATCTTCTCCAATACCTTTTCCATCACATTTGTGTTGCTGTGCAACATTCCGAAGAAATCAAGCATATCCTTAAGAGAACCAGGTAGCTCATCGGTGAGCGGCCCCTCAACAAAGCCACAATCAACATTAGGGCCACCAATGCCTACGGCCAGAAATGCCAAAACGGCCGCACGGAAAACCGTTGAAATACTCATGGTCACATTCATAAATTCCGTGCAACAATTTGACTATCTGTTATTACTACTAGCGTACAATGGCAGTCTAAGCATGCGCAGCACACAATGGAATGAATGTGTATCGCCATGCCGTCGAGTGCATATATACACAGCTGGAGATAGACAACATACCCCGTGCGCGTATAAGCATTTAGGATATCAAATAAGTTATGATAATTGTTTTGGTTGATCAAAAAACAATCCACAGTGGTATTCAGGGGATTCATACATCCTATAGATACTGTTCACTATGGCTTACCTATTCTGTTTATAGCACAAGCCGTGAAAAATAATTTTCATATGTATGTAGCAATTGTATTTTTTGACCAATATGGAAGCATGTTAATGATAAGATCGCCTACCTGCAAGGTTGTATCAATCAAAACAACTACAATCCTCAGTAAATTCATTATTCTATATTATACTATTTGCACGATTCATGGTATAAATATAACAATGTAGACGATATATGTAGCATCTGTGACCATCACCTGAATTAAAGGTCAATTTCAAAACATGAGATGTTGGATAATCATTTAAGGACATATGCTTCACTGCATTGTTTGGAGTAGCGTAATATTGCCTCCTGAATGCTTCATTTACATGTTTAATGGCTTAAACAGATAACGTAGCAATTGAAGGATGCTAGGATATGATAACGGTGAGGATTAATCACCAGTATATTAATGCGCATGATATTGTACGACTAACATCACCTTCCATAGAAGGTTAGAATGAAGTTACTGCGAACCATTTACCTAACATTTAAAAGAAGCAGCATGGACGTATTTACTTCTACACTTATTCCTCCGGGTGAACCAATGTACGCCTATAAATGAGTGGCGCCTGGTATCTAACAGCTGTGGCATGTTTACACCGCGAGGCACCACTGCCTGTATTAACTCTGCATTTATACAATGAACAACAACTCTTTTCAATTCTAGTAAATATAACGTTGTGCAAGGAATTATTTCAGTGTTCAAATATCAGTCATCATGGAACTTTATGGAACATTTAGGACAATGTTCTTTGGCCCCATGGCCAGGGTATTAGCTGTACGTAAATGAAAGAGCATAGTAAGGATAAAGACCCGAAGCAGGAGCTGCTTCTACTGCTGGTGCTGAGGGTGTTCAATCTGAGGAATCTCGTGAGACATCTGGCGGTGATTCTAAGGAGCCCGCCAACCTACGTCCCGCTGGTGGTGAATCTAAACCCAAGGGTTCATCATTTACCTCAACCCCCTTCGTTGGATGCTTCGTTACTTTGGGGCTCTTGATATCTATGATATAAGAAAGCTTCGTCACCGGGTGTTGTCGGAACATTCCATGACTGCTCTTGTAAAACTATTATAACATTGAATGGTATTCATGGGTAGTCTCACTTTATCATATCGCAGACCGTATAGTAGTATTATAATCGGGTCTACTTTTATCAGCAAGGATGTTCAATGATACACTACTTGCAGTAACCATATAGATCCATTGATTTCTAATGGTTGCTCTCCGTCACGTCCCCTACATTTTTGATACCCAAATCTTTCTTTGGTATGCTTCGATGGAGGTGACATCACGTTTATTTGACGCGCGAAGACAGATCGTTCGTCTTTTCCGACTCAATAAACATGGGATCGCACTGCTTTATATGCATGCACAGCCAGGTTGGGTTAACAAAAGAAAAGAGTAAAACATCCGTATTGTAAAGATTAAATATTATAGACGTTAGCATGTATCTTTTGTGTAACAGAAAATGTCTATGTCGTCTGTTTTTGACGTGACTTGTTGGGCATAACCCCCAACGTGCCCAGTTATAAGGCACAAGAAGATAAAACGGTATATATATATATATATATATATATATATATATTACGTTCTTGTTGCAATACTTATGACGCAGTGGGCCAGTAAAAGAACAAATACTTCAGTTGACGGGATGAGTTTTCCCACCCGGTGTTAGAGGCCCACAGCTGAGAAGAGATGGTTATTCCTCACTTGTAGAATCATCCATGACTTCTTCAATGAAATTCTCCCCAAATAGCGTGCAGATGAAGAAATTCCTGTCAGATATGGGCATATATCTGCCATCTTTCCCAGCGTAATAGTGATCCTCGGTGTAAGTCTTACCTTCTACAATGAACTCGACCAGTCTGTAGTCACCAATGAATGACACTTGCAAAGCAGTACAGAATTCTCCATGCTCCTTATATTCCCAAATAACTGTTTCACCGTCGACAATCTTGTCGATCTTGTAATCCCCAAATGCGTCAAAGTCAACGACAGTGCGGCCATTGGATGTAGTGACTGTTGTCTCAACCTGATCGGTAGTCTCGCGTTGGTTGATGTCAAGAGTCTCAGAGCTGGCCATTAGCTTGAGTGTGTAATTATATTCCTTGGGAGTTAAACGAACGACCGAACCATCCATCATCGCAAACCTCAGGTTCTCACCGTTCGCGCGAACTGAAATTAGGCGATGCTCAGCATTCTCGATGACAGAGACAAACTGTATGTGGCACCCAACCTCAACATCACAGCTGTAAACCTTGGTATCGCCGTGCATAACACGTTCGAAGTGATAGGGTCCCATGGCAACCACGAGAACCTGGAAACCTTCACCAAACGGGAGTACTACATAATGGTATCTCCAATCAAACTCGAGATCAGAGATGTCTAAGGTGATATAGTTCGTTGGCGCCACCAGTGATTCGACATCAAAAGCAATGGGATTGTTGGCTCTAACCATACCGCTGCTCAACAAGAGCTGAAGGAGGCAGAGTGCCCCAAAGTACATTCCAACAACCGTAGTCATTGTTATAATTTAGGAATATTCAATCACACTCAAATGTAGAAATTGTATACTGGAACTACACGTCCTTCCATAAGCCCATGCCCTCACTACTATGTATGTGATGCACAGCTAAAACATGTGACAAATTATACATCGGTTCATGGATGCTTATTTATGGGTCGTCACAGCTGCAAATGTATAAGGAATCTCCTGTTGAACCGCCTATTCTTGTTCTTCGTGATCACGGTGAGAAACCCGCTGGCAATGATCGTGCATGTACGTTTGCACAATAGAATAACTGTAAATATTTTAAGCATATGCCACGATACTCTCCTAAATTCTAGTGCGAATAATTTTTAGCCGCCATTGGCTATGGGCCGAGCTAAGTATATCTACTGCGGTATAAGGTCCGACGCCATAAACCAGAAAATAAGCGTAACATCCAATGTACTTCGAGCAGTTTTTTGTGTGCTATTTGTAAAGGTTCTTACGACTCTTGGCTTAGTACATGCCACCCGTACTGTCTTTCTTCGACGAAATTGCCTTCCATGGAGGAGCTGTCTGCAGCCTTCCATCAATTTCCTAAACCATGGTAGCAGATTCCACGCGTTTGTCAACTATACAAGTCTTTCAGCGTTGGAATCATGCCCTAAAAGGCTCTATTCAGCAGTGGGAGCTGTGGCAACCGAAGGCGGCCGTGGCGGTGACCTAGTAGCGAAGAATGTAGTTCTTTCAGCAAAGCCCAAAAATGAGGCTGGTGCCAAAGCTGCACCGATACATCTTAGTGCACAGGAGGTGTGTTACACTGCTCTAATTACATAGTATTCAGCTGGGCATCATCAAGGTTGTCAACTGCTCCATAATACTAGACGTGCATACCAGCTTTCCTAAAGTATACGGAGATGCTGCCAAATATTCTCAATATACGAAAAGTGCCGTAGAGAGACTATTTGCGGAGCTCGATGTGAGTGACTCTGGAATTCTCGCCAAGGCGTAAGTGCAATGTAGTTAGGAGGTATATCTCTATCAGGTATCGCGCAAAGTGGCCTGCTGCCGAAGCTGTATCCGTATGCCGCGGATACCAAGCTTTAATGCTACATATGTATAAGAATAAGGAGTACGAGCGTCTGTTGAGGGTTTTCGTCGACCTGCTGGACCATCCCTTTTTGCTACGCACGTACATGTTCAATCTATCGAGCATATCCGCATACCTCACGTACGTCGACGGTTGGGTGCTTCCCCTGCTGTTTCTACACGTATATAATCTTTACGGGCCCCAGTGCCTCATGAAGGTGCCGACATTCACTTCCTTCAACACGGAAGCAGGTCTCCCAATCCTCCCAAAGTCAGAGATGCCAAATAAGAGACAGTTATATGTGGAATTCAATTGCGCTCGTAACAATAAACTGAGGATAAACGACGTCTCTCTGTTTCACAGTAATGTCATGGAGGCCTGCTTGCATGCCAGGGAGTTTAAGAGCGCAATAGCCATCTACTTCAACAACCTCTCATGCAGTGACGACATGGAGAATATTCCAACACAAAAGCCACCGTGCAATTTCTCAATACGCAATATGGACCCCTCTGCATTGGTTACAGAACACGTTGGGGGAACAATTCATGATATCGTGCGGGAAGTGCTGGCGAAGACAGCCCAGATAGAAAGTGAGCTACAGTTGAAAGAACCAACACCAGCTACTGTAGAGAAGGATCTGGCGAAAATTATTGCCCTTAAAGTTGGAAAGGTATCGCAATGTGAGGAATTATGGTGGCGTACGCTGATGTTGAAACATGCACTCCACAACGTCTTCCTTTCCGTGGACGTGCCGACTGCAGGAAACCCCGCAGACACATCAGATGAACACGACAATACACGTGTTGACGTATCGAGGGTATTAGCACCGTATTCAGATCTACAACATTTGGGCAACTTGCCAATCCGTTATTACCAGGCTCTGCTAGAAAAGCCTATGTTTAGACGAGTCAAACCTAAAGCGTCACACACTGTTGAGGAATTCATGGGGCTATTTGATGATGGGAATACTGAGGCCAACACTGAAGTGAGCGCAAAAACAATTATGAACTTCATACATAAACCTCTTGGTGGCACTTTTCTGAAAGATGCGTCCCCAATTACGACCACTGAGAAGCCGACTCTCAATTCCTTAATAGAAAAGCTTAAGGAAGCCAAAATGCGTCTAAGCGACTTGGGTACGATGGGAATATTTTCGGTGATGAGACGCCTTTTGTCGTTTGGAATTAGCGGTACGGCTGCAGTGAAACTCTTCGCATTGATATTCCACGAAGTCAGGTTTCAGGCATGGGCTCACTATGGGATATTCCTGTCTGCATTCGAAGCTGACATGGAGCGACGGGATGTGGTATCACTGGATCGGTTGCTGGATTGCATGCTGCACTGGGACTGTACTCCAGAACCGGCAATGTACGCACGCTTCTTTGATTTGTGCGCCTCACACTCCAGAGAGGATCTCATAATGAAGCACTCTCGTATATATGTAAACCATATAAGGGGTGTGTCTATAAACCAAGGCAAGCGGTTCGGGATGAAGCGCTTCAGCCGTGTGTCCTTTGACATGTATTGTCACATGCTATCAGTTTACAAACGCTTAGGTGAGTTTCCTGCATTAACATAAAGTGTTTCACGGTATTGCAGGCCGCTACAGGGAAGGGCTGCTGGCGTTCAAACAGCTGTTGCTTGATGTGAACGGTTTATATCGCATCATTCCTTTAACCATATGGCGAATGATACGCGCCATGGTTGACGAATGCAGTGCCCCTCACGACCTTAAGGTGCTGGTAGAGCAGTGCGAGAAACTGTGTAAAGATGTAGACGTGGCACGTGTCCTGGAAAGGCACGTCAAGAACGCAGAGATATATTCGCGACCTGTCATAGCTCGTGAACTTGAGTCTCTTATAGACAACTTTGTAAAGTCATCTTAATGTAGTTTAAGTTTTTATATGATTCCTGTCCGCTGCCCGCCCTTCTACCTGCCTTTTGTGGAAAATTCCTGTCCACACATCGACCGACATGTTGTCTAAAGCAGGCGGAATCCCACTATTTATCACGTTTTTTATCCACAATATGTAATACAATGTACATTAAGGAAGTTAGTATCAAGGGATTCCGCACATACAGGGACCCTTGCGTGTTCCAATTCTCTCCCGGGTACAACGTGATCGGTAGGTGTTCATATATGATTGTCTAATGCGTATTCAGTAGGTCTCAATGGCTCCGGGAAGAGCAATGTGCTATTGGCAGTGGCATTTGCTTTGGCGGAGAACTTAGAGCATGCAAACCGAACTTGTTACCTTTATCGAGGTGACGAGAACTCCTTGGATGAAAACTTTTCGGCTCACGTTGAAGTCGTCTTCGACATTTCACGCGATGTCAACATACAATCATTCTTTGATAGCAAAGGTGACTTGCGTCTAAAGCGCATCTTCTCTCGGTCCAAGGATCTCTACTTGGTTAATGGCAGACAGATGTCACGTAAAGACTATCGCCAATTTATCGAAAGCGTCAATCTGATCCATTTCAGCAAACAGAGTGCCTCATATCGCAATGATCTCCACTTCATAGTGAAACAGGGTGCTGTAGGCAAAATATGTAATATGACGGCAGAAGAAAGGCTGGCAGCCTTTCGTGACATCATTGGACATCGCTCGTTCGACTGCAAAATTGAGGAATCAACGAAGATTCTGCAAGATTTTCAGGTCATGTCAAACTCTATTGAAAGTCAACTGGCCCAAATCACGCGAAAGATCGACGCCCTTGATTTTCAGAGAGGCGAAGGACAGGAATGGGCTTCTCTTGACGAGGAGAGGCGTATTATTCAGGCAAAACTAACAATGATAAAGCTTTCACAGCTACAGGACAGCGCCTATCAGCATGAATGTGAGGAATCTAAACAAACTGAGACGATTAGTTTACTGAATGGCCGTATAGATATGCTCGAAATGGACCTGCGGGAATTACGGGGATCATTGGCAATTGTTGAGACTATGGACGACCTCAGTACTAAAAGGGCAGCACTAGAAGCAGCTAATACATCGTTGAACGATGTGACAGCGGAGTCACATGATTTACATAAGGAAGTGGAGCTGCTGTCGCACAACAAGGGAGAACTTGAGCGTGAACTGAACACACTGAGCAGTTCTATAGACTCCACATCACAACAATTTAAAGATGTTGAACACGAATGTAACACAGTATCCCAGAATATCCAGGACTTGGAAACTCAGCTAAGCGAAGTGATGCATAAGCAACGCTCACCAGGTGAAAAAACACAGGAAATGATATCACGCCTAGAGAAACAGAAAGAGCGTGCATATGCAGCCATAAAGGAAGAGGAAGCACACAAGGCCACACTGGAGACATCATTGCGTCGTTGTATGAATGACCAACAACTTGTGCGTGACGAAATCTCAAAATATACGGACTTGTGTGCCACCAAGTCCTCAGCATTTCAGGAAATCACGCATCAACTCGAAGAATGCATGGAACTCAAGCGTTCGAAGCAAAATGAACTTTCAGCTTCCCTTATCAAGCAGTCTAGTTTACGATTAAAATACGGTGACGCAGAGAAAAACTTCAACAAGGTTGCCTTATCACAGAAGCAGACCATCAACATGATAACGCAGTGGTTGTCAGATCCTGTATCAGAAAAGCATCGCGCGAATTACATTGGGATTCTGATAGGCATAATTAGTGTGGCAGATGCATTCAAGGTGGCCGTTGAGCAGACTTTGGGGGCAAAACTTTTTACCGTTGTGTTCCGGACGATGGCTTCAGCTAAGGCACTAATAGGGTATATTGAGAGCAGCGGTGTGCGTTACAACAACATCCGAATTGTGGCAATGGAAGTGCTTCCAAAGACAAGAAACAATGCTCCGGTTGATGGGCTGGATCGTAACGTGGCTATGCCTTTAGTAGAATGTATCACATTCCCAAACCAGATAAAACCACTGGTAGATTCACTGGTGAACGATTATTGTCTGGTGGAGAATGCCGAAGTTGCATCACAGATGACCTGCAACAGGTTCAATTGTGTGACCCCAGATGGGCAGGTCTTCTATCACAAAGGATCAGTATCAGGTGGATATGTAAATGTCCAAGAGTCTGTGTTAAAATTGTACGGTACCATGAAACATATAGAAAATGAATTGGAGGCATTGAACGCGACCATTGAGAATATCAACATAGATCTAAAGACTATTGATGAGGTAAACCGTTCAATTATTATTACCGTAATATGGTACAGAAACAGGAAGAACTGTCTAACCAGAGGAATGTAGTGAAGTCTAAACGCAGTACATCGCTTGAAAAGTTGAATCAACTGCAGATGTCGCTGCAGCATCTTACAAGGTGAGTCCATGAATGTCAAGAACCATACTGCCTTTAGTCTTGAGGAATCGATTCGACAGAAACTCAAAGACGTGAAGAAGGAAAAGCTCATGTATCAAATAAAGGCGTGGGATGATCAAATTGCACTTTTTAGAAAATCCCAGCCATCCTCTCAAGCGGAGATTGCTGAGCTGACAAGGCAGCAGGAGTCCTTGCAAGAGGACCTGTTGCTGTTGCGTCGTAAGAAAAACAGCCTAGAGGCAAATATACAAGAATTATCTGATAATTTGGCAATTCTCATGGAGAAACGTAATGCAGCTGCCAAACGCATGATTACCACACTCCAAATGTTAGAGGACTACTCTAGGTACTTGGGTGAGCTTGAGGGCAAGGCAACTGCCCTGAAGCAAGCACACGATACGCTGAGGGCTGATTTCCTGGAGACTTCTGAGAAAAGTGAACGTCTGCAACAGCAGCGTGATGAACTGTCTGGTCGCCTGCACAAGTTGGAGTCACAGCTCTCCTCTTACAGGTCAGAGATGGGCGAGGCCACTGCTCGCATGCATATGGCGTCGCAAACTATCTCGGGTATACGGTAAGTTTAATTAAACCATTGGATGACTCTTCATGGCATTATAGACTAGCAATAAAAGAGACTGAAGATGAGCTATCCCGTCTAGAACGCGACGTAAAGACACAGGCACAAAGATATCCAGTAGATAGCAAGGAACAGTTAATGTCAAAACTTGCAGATTTGAACAAAAAGTGCTCACGATATGATCTGTCTAGTCGTTCGTGTACGCATGACTGCGACACCCTAAAAAGTAGGTTATTAATTCAATCATCTATACTGCTAACGCAGCCGAATTTTCCGAGCTTAAAGAGCGGTATGATCGCGTAATGCGATCCAATGGAGCAATACTGAAATCTATGAAGGTACTAGGATGAAAATCTAATTGCTATTATCTGTAGGCATTAAAGAGCCAGAAGGATGCCAACCTGCTTCAGATGCTCAACCAACTGAACGACAAGCTATCACAAACATTCGAGGAACTCGTGCCAAATGGCCGTATACGAGCGGTATGTGGCACACAAAATGCCAAACCAATCATTATTAGGTACTGTTGCGGCGTGAGGTAACATCACGGGACCCAGCGGCAAGCGTGGCAATTCGTCTGCCGGGTATGTCTAATTATACAGACATAAACACTTATCTTAACACAGAATGCTACGTGGATTCTCCTGATGATGATACCTTCACAGGATTAGACCTGAAGGTCTCCTTCAATAACACATCTGATACACTGCAGCAGCTTTACCAACTCTCGGGGGGACAGAAGACCCTGGTCTCTCTGGCATTTATACTCGCGTCACAGCGCTTGCAGGCGGCACCGTTCTACCTATTAGATGAGATCGATGCTGCCTTGGACGACGGCTATAGGGTAAACGTCTCCAAGCTGTTGCAAAAACAGTGTCAAGGTGGATCGCAATGTATACTCACGACGTTCAGGTGGGTGACACCGTAGGAAGCATGAGTTATGTGAATCAGACCAGAGCTTCTGGGCCCTGGAGAGATGTTCTACGAGATTAGAAACGAGGGTGGCGTCAGCGTGATGCGCAACATAGGCGTGGACGAAGCGTTGTCCGTGATAACCAGAGTGAGCGTATCATGTGTATGATATAGACCTGTGCAGTGCACTCTTCCCCTACCTAGTGGTGTGTCTAGCAGTTAGGCGGTCTCTTAACCATGAACGTTGAGTGGAGCAAGTGCAGGGCTCTCATCTCGGATGGAAGTTACACATCGCCGAGGTGCACATGATCCTCCCACTCTACAACCTTGTTGTCTAGTGCGATTTTACTTTTTAACATGTAACATATTTTCTTTTCTGTGGAAGGTGTTGGCGTTTCGCAATGGACTTGCACCGGGAGGAGCATATCGACGCCGATGGCGGAGAACTCCCTAATCAATTAGCCGAACCGATTTACTACTTGTACGGTGAAGATGTGAAATGGTGGGATGATGAGATTCCAGCTGCACGAGCAGAACCTCTCGATGAGTGGATCCATCCGCCGCGTGCCCTGCGCCTATCGGAGGCTGTGCATCGTCTGAACGATACGCACATTCCCTCGCCGCTACTCTACCAGCGCTTCCCTCACGAATACAGGAGCAGTGCGTTCGAGGAGTACCATCAGATGGCCTCTTCCGATGATAAGGGTGAGCCTCCAAGGGCCTTTTATAATGATGTGCTAGGAGAGAAACCAACGGAAGAACCCGTGTTAACAGATAGAAATACGGAAGCGCACCCAGATAAACATCGCGTGAACATTGAACTAACTCCTGTGAAACCCATAGTAGCCCTTCCTAGGCCCAAGAAGTCACTGCGACAGCGCCTGCGTGATGGGGAGGTATGTTGTGATTGTAGATGCCATCAACAATGACAGGTCGTATTTTACGAGGATTATATCGAACGGCAGCTCGCATATGACTATTACAGGCTCTTCGGCGAGCCATTCAATGTGCCGCGACATGATTGGGGGGGTGGTGACTTTTTCTTTGGTGAACATGTTCCCTCCGACCACCATAAGAACGGACCGGTATTAGATCATGAAGGGACAGAACAGAAAGAAACAGCCGAACCAGATGAGGCCCCAGTGAAGCATCGTCAGGTTGATGCGCTCATCCTGGCGGACACAACATTGGATCCCAAGAAAAGGGAAGAGTTGTTGAACGGAGAGATCGGCAGCATTTTCAGCAAAATGTCATCTAATGCAGTTCGTCAGAGACATCCCAAAGACCGCCTGGTCAGTTACCACCACCTACGGACGTACGCGTGTATGATCGACTCCGTAACCAAGTGCCCGCTGATTCATGTCGAGCTTCAGTCGGCTCTCAAGCAAGGATGGTCACCGGAACAAGAGAGCGCCAAAATGCAGGCCAAACAGCGACCCGCATCGAACGTTCATGATCCATATGCAGTCACACCGGAACAAATATCGCGTGCAAATGACATACTGGCAAGTCGCAGAAAACCCAAGATGGAAACGTCACCCATGGTAAACATGCTTGTCTCCAGAAGACGAGGTCTGAATAAAGAAGCAATACAAGTTGGGGGTGGCCGTTATCAGGTGTGAACATGGTATCTTTGTTGCTGCCAAAACAGCTACAAAACTTGATCGGTAGTATAACAAACATACGAGGTACATTCGCATCCTATATGATCGACAGATTATTCGGAGTGCACGGGATGTATCTGTTATCGTAGGCTCACTTGTCACCCCCTGGTAAATACTGGATTTTTGCTTGGTTCCAACCAAGAAAGCCGGTCCAGTAGACCGGCGTAAATTGTCATATCCATTCACGGCATACTGTTATACGCCGATATAACTATCGCAAGCAGTAATCAAAGAAAATGTGAAACGCCTCTGTAAGCTAGGTTGAGTGGTCAGATCCGTAATCCCCGTGGTTGCTGAAGGATGCCACGGCAAACATTGCGTCCTGTCGACGCGCATCGATCACCTTAGTTACCAGAGCTAGGTTATAAGGTGAACTGTTGCACTCAGTTCACTTCATAGCCCATCGTTCAGATGTGTCGGCTCCCTGCCCGCATAGCCTTCACAGGCAAAACGAATTCAAGAATTCCAGGGCTCTTAATAAATCTTTACAATCAATCTTAACGTCATCATATTAGAGTGTCTAAAAATTAAGCTTTGTGTCAACGGGTGGCTGGCGATATAGGGAAGCTTGTGGCCAATAAAACGTGGGCTATCGCATCATTCGATTCTTCCATATCGGTATATGTCGACCGGTATTTTAGAGACAAAAAATGTCGATATAATTGGTGGATTTCTGCGGAAGGAATCGCGTATGATTGAAGCGTAGTTCCAGGACCGTTTCCGGGTTCGTCTTGGCACTGTTTGGGAACCTGCAGGACTCTTTGCATATCAAGTTCACGATTTCACGGCGAAATACCTGGCATTAATCGGATTTCAGAGTCAGGTTCGCCGTGTTTAGTGGCTCACTGCGTCGTGAGATGAGCGGTTGGTAGAATGATCACCAGGTCGCTAGAGATTCGCGTGGGCGGTAAATACCGGCTGGGTCGCAAGATAGGCAGTGGATCATTTGGAGATATCTTCATCGGAACGCACATCACAACTGGTGAGGATGTGGCGATAAAGCTGGAATCGCACCGCAGCCGGCACCCGCAGCTGCTCTACGAATCTAAACTGTACAAGCTTCTCGCTGGTGGTGTAGGTATACCTACGATACACTGGTACGGTATTGAGGGTGAGTATAACATCCTCATCATGGACCTACTTGGCCCGTCGCTAGAGGACTTGTTCACCATCTGTAACCGCAAACTGAGCCTTAAAACGGTCTTAATGCTGGCGGACCAGATGTTAAACCGAATCGAATATTGTCACTCCAAGAACTTTATCCATCGTGATATTAAACCAGACAACTTTTTGATCGGACGTGGTAAGAAAATCTCGATTGTTTACATCATAGATTTCGGGCTCGCGAAGAAGTACCGGGACCCCAAAACGGCACAGCACATATGTTACCGCGAGGGTAAGAACCTCACAGGAACGGCACGATACGCCAGCATCAACACCCATCTGGGTATTGAACAGAGCCGTCGTGATGACATGGAGGCATTGGGCTATGTGCTCCTCTACTTCATGCGTGGTTCGCTGCCATGGCAAGGCCTCAAGGCCACAAGCAAAAAGGACAAGTATGACAAGATCAGTGAGAAGAAAATCGCTATTCCTGTCGATATCCTCTGCAAGCAACTCCCGTTCGAGTTTGTTACTTTTATTAACTACGCGAGGTCCCTGCGATTTGAAGACAGGCCTGACTACTCATATTTGCGTCGTATTTTGAAGGACCTGTTTTTCCGCCAGGGTTACCAGTACGATTTCATCTTTGATTGGACGTTTTTACATACTGCACAACTGATGCACACCATGATGAACGAAGACATTGAGCGTTTCGAAAGAATGACCAAGGATCGTGAACGCGATGCTGAGGAGGCCAATACCCGTTCCGTTTTAAAAAACAAATGAAGGGCAATGGTCAAACAACTTCTTGTGGAGTAATTTCTTCTGAATATTAACTTCGTGGTAACGTCTTATGCATACCCTCGTAGTCAATAA
This sequence comes from Babesia divergens, assembly GCA_001077455.2. Lineage (NCBI taxonomy): Eukaryota > Apicomplexa > Aconoidasida > Piroplasmida > Babesiidae > Babesia > Babesia divergens. The sequence continues at coordinate 1,601,271 of CCSG02000001.1, forward strand.
AACCCTGTCAAGCACATGATACTGATGATGCGGGACCTGGAAATCGATGGGGGCATTATGTCAATGAAAGGGGTCCTTCTATTTTTTAAAATGCCTATCAGCATTGATATGCTTTACTGCCTAACGTAGCGCCCTCTATGTGTTCATATCAAAACCAAGAACAAGTGCATCGTATTCATAAATTTGGTGCCTTAGATCTCGTGAAACCCTTGTAGATCCCTATACCTCCATATAACATGGTCAAGTAGCAGATCTTTCATGGGAGCCTCATGAATCATCTACATATATAATTTTGATTTGCCCTTCAACATTGTCTTATATTCCCACTGCAGGGAAAGAAGGTCGGTTTTAATCGTGTAAACTCCCAATATATCTAACCCAGCACACGATATGGCCATTATCGTATTAACTGGCATAATATATACATGGTCGCTGAGTAGTTCATTTATTGTGTACTCGCTCGATTCCGATAGGGCCGTTCCAACCGTAAGGCGATGACTTTGCCCCCTGGAGGTTGGAAGTTAATGCTGATTTAATCGTTAAACTACTATTAATCTTGCAATATCGTCACAATTGCGAACGGGATCCGTTTTAGGTGCTTAATCAATGCAATGAAGGTCCAGCACATATAATATTACCACCGTCCCGTATTAGCACGAATAACTGTTGCAGCTTGACTAATGATTTCTATCAATATTATGATAACAGTTCTATGAAGACAGGCAAAAATCTGTTCAGCTCCAAGCTGTGACAGAAGATGCCATTATCATAGTGGCATAAGTATACATAATACTGAAATGACATGAATAAAAATCTGAAGGAACTAATGGCAAGACTCGTCAGATCATAGAGATCAAGAACCCCAAAGTAACGAAGCATCCAACGAAGGGGGTTGAGGTAAATGATGAACCCTTGGGTTTAGATTCACCACCAGCGGGACGTAGGTTGGCGGGTTCCTTAGAATCACCGCCAGATGTCTCACGAGATTCCTCAGATTGAACACCCTCAGCACCAGCAGTAGAAGCAGCTCCTGCTCCACTAGCTGGCGCCTCAGTGGCCTGATCCTGAGTGGTTGTTCCAGTAGATGGGTTAACCTGACCTTGCTCCTGCTTCGGGACTTGCGAAGATGGTTCAGTGCCAAGAGATGTCCCTCCAGCAGATACACCGCACTGTGCATTACCCTGTCCAACACTTTTAACATGTGGATAATATTCAGTCTCCCCTTGGCTAGTTTCAGCAGCGGGATTCGGGATTGTCACGGGAGTAAGAGGCTCCTCTGGGGGAAGGTGAGGCGCATCATAAGACTCGGGCTCTTCTTCATCAGATAGAGAAGCGGGCTCATAAACAGGGGTACTTGTTGTAGCTTCACCGAAATCAATCGTTTGGGTGCTTCCATCCTGCGAAGTATTAAGAGCCTCCGAAGGTTCCGTTACAGAAACATCATCAGCTTCAACATAATCATTCGAACCCTCGGACTCAGTAAATGATTTCATTGAGTCATTATCCTTGTCATGTTCGTCTTCTGAGGCATCGGGAGTGGGAAGGTCGTATTTAAGAGTTTCAAGAAGTGCACGCAAAGATCCAGAGGAAGGATGCGTCAATTTACTGATTGCCAATCTCAGTTCGTGGTTATTAGCATCATTCCAATGCTCTTCCTTGTAAATAAAGCCGTACTTGAAAGGACCGGGAGACTGGTCATCCTTCACATTATTCCATTTAATCCACTGCGAAGATTCTGACAACATTCTTGTCAAGGATTCAACTAGACCAGAAAGATTACGTCGCAGCCAGTTAACGTAATATTCAACCTTATCAGGCTTCAGTTTCCCCGTATAAATATTGTTGTAACCATTCCGATCTGATCTGAAGCTACTCACCTGTATTCTGGCATAATACAACGGCAAAAGGCGTCTTGTGAGACCGCTGAAATTTCTAGTCAATACTAGGCACACAGCGCTTAACTGCTCATGGTTGACATTGGCAAGTCTCGCCTTGAAGGCTTGCGCCTCTATAACACTGCAAAACTCATCAATGAAGAGGACAGCATTGGCCAAGTTGGAAGGATGAAATTCCCCTTCCTGGATAAGGAAAAGACCATACTGAGCATGGTTTAGAGGACCACCACCAAATAGATCTATACCCGTATTTGCTGTGATCTGCCGGGTGCCTGGATTTCTCTTGAGGTCACGATCCTCAAAGTTTTTCCGAACAAGAGGAACCTTGTTCTCAACAGTGAGCCATCTGTGAAGCTGTGTGTTGCTAGGTGACCGGCCAAACGCATTGCTGTACCATTTATGACCACCAATTCTCGTACAATCCGTAGCAATCTGATAATGTAAAAACCATAACTCGTTGTGGAGGATGGGTAGCCAGTCTATTAAGAACGTGGCATACTCCTCAATAAAATCATCGGTTAGATCAAGACAGGCATACCTCCCATAGTTATCGGGCTTTTTTAGAAGGTGGGATCGCAGTTCAGAAACCTTATCAAATACTTTTTCATAAGTTTTTTTACCAGAGCTCAACTGGATTCCAGGTGGAGTGAAAAACTCCGTCACTCTACTATCAAGTTCTTCAATAACCTGGGATTTTAACGTCGACGTTCCTAACTTCCCAAGAAAGTCGAGAATATCCTTAAGAGAAGAAGGTTCGTCATAAATAAGCGGCTCCAGATCATTGTCACAGCTGACCGATCGGCGGCCGATACCCAAGGCTAAGCAGAGAACGGTCGCTATCGCCTTAAAGATTCGCTTAATATCCATGTTGGAATCACGCGCTCATGCACAGCTATATCGATATGTGTTACTTATTGAGATATGACGAAACCCTGTAAAGGTTCGGATATTACAGGATGACGATGTATTAGCTATATTTCTGGTACACACGGCAGATGTTATACTGATGGTATTATGCAATTGAGATTAATTAGTCGACATTTATGGCCTCTATACTAGTCGAACTATGGGTAAGTGTCTTGTAGATGTAAGTCTTCAAGCAAATGTCGCATAAATTACTGACAGTGACGCTGCTGGAGGAGGCGCCCTGAGCCCGACAATAACAGCGTCATAGGACAGCATAGAGCCAATTTTGAGGGCTCTCCCATGTATATTATACGATATTATCCACCCAACAATCGTATCGCTGTCACCTTTGTTAAATAACACCACAGTTATGCGGGTATATGTAACCAACAACCTTCTTCATTATCATGTTGATTATGACATTCTCACATCCTCTAAAGCAACAATATTGTGCTTAAAGTATCAACATCCGCTACAACAATGAGATAGCTGTGCTACGTTATTAAATAATAAATGTGCAACAACCAGAGCAATGATAACAACCAGGCGAAAAGAATTTTGTTGATAACTCAAAAGACCTACTAATAATGATACACATATCATATGTGGCGTTGGTTATAACATACACTGATACTACAAAAATGAAATGAATATGTGTGCACAAAATATTAAAATAACTGTTCTGTATGCACAATTAAAACATGTGCCACTATAATCTGTGACATAGTGGCATAAATGATATAGTGTGTTGTCCATAAAACAACTGTGATTGTCCGCAGAATAACCTTAATGGCAAGCCTAAGATTGCAATCACATCATCGAAAGCAAGAAACCCAAAGTAACGAAGCATCCTACAAAAGGTGTTGAGACAAACGAAGATGGTTTAGCTGGCGATTCTGACTCTTTGGGAGTAACTGCATCATCAGCTGTACGTAGGTTACCGTCCTCACGAGTGGTCTCCTCAGCAACTGGGGTAGATTCAGGGGCCATCGGCAATGCTGGATCAGCAGGTAAAATGGATGAACCAGAGTTAGCATAACTGACAATCTCCTTGAAATAATGAGCAATCGATTCAGTTGTATCCTTCAAATGGCGATATACAAAATCATGCCAATGTTCAGTAAACACAAAACCGTATTTGAAGGGTCCCTCTGAAGCGGCATCCGTTAGATCTTCCAATGTCCAGTTAACCGAATCCTGTGCCATCTTTTCCAAACTTGCGGTGAAACCTTCGGAATGTTTCCTCATCCACTCTATGTATTTCGCAAAATATTCATCCTTCAATTTTCGGTTGTATATATTATCGTACTTGGTCTCCAGTCTGATAACCTCAGTACTATCCTCGGGTGTTCTGATGTTCTCAAACAGTGGCAACAAGCCTAGTGACAAATTATTCAGATCGGTGGATAGCTTGAAGCAAAGATCCTTCAGAACATCGTGCCTCAATGCTGGCGTCATCTTCGGGAATTGCTCAACAAACTTGGAGCTGAGTATGTCCTTGCAAAACTCCTTCAAAAGGAGCACGCCATTAGCCAGATTAGCATCCTTCCATTTTGGATCGACTAAAGGTAGTCCAAACTGTGCGTGATTCAGTGGTCCACCCTGATGGATATTGATCCCCAAAATTGAAGGGTCTGTGAAGTAACCAACAGTTATAAGGTTCTTATCAGTGAATCCACGTTTTATAAGGCCAGCACCTTTACCTATCTCATCATAAAGCCATTTGTTAAGATTACTCTTGACAGAAGGGCCAAAACGATTGTCAACCCACTTCATACCTCCTCGGCTCAACGATTGTTGTGCGGTTTGGAAATAAAGATAAGATAACTCGTTGTGAATGACCGGTAAAATGTCGATTAAAGTTGCCGCGTATCTGTCCTCAAAGCCATCAGCCTCATCGGCATCGATATAATTGCCAAAATTTGTAGGTTCCTTTAAGAGAGCCTTACGAAGTTCAATTACTTGAGTAAAGGCTTCCTTCAGCTTAGCAATAAGAGTATCGGCAGTAACAGCAGCAGAGTCGAAGTAGCCCCCAAGCTCCACTGCAACCTTACGAAGGGTAGCATCCCTCAAAGATTCATTAGAATCGAGTTTGGCGACGTAATCAAGCATGTCCTTTAAGGAGGTGGGCTTCCTTAAAGATATATAGCCTTCTACGAAAGTACAATTAGCACCACGACCCCCAAACACTAAACCTAAAGAACCAAGGGCGACAGCCCTAACAACACCTGAAAGCATCATGGTGAAAGGGTGTTAGATTCAATGGGAAAGCCTCTAATTGATGTGATTGCTAGAGTCTCCAACGTGAACTCTATTGAAAGTGAAACTGGAATGAGGCACACCATAGTGCGCCCTATTGCACGCACACACACATAACAGTGATTAGACACGAGATGCAATGCACATGTGGGCAGTGAGGGGAAATGTGCAGAACTAGACATCCTCGCACACTGGAATCGTTCAGAAATATGATTTAAAGTTAGTTCGTAGAAGACGACTGTCCTTCGTATGTTGTGACATCTTGTAGCATTGAAATATTAAGTTTAAATATACTTCCGATGTATAGTACTTACACACGCAACAGTCCTTCCAATGATGATTGAGTTGAGCTGTCTACCTAGTGAATTATTTGCATTGGTTAAATGATATATGATAGTTGGCTATATAACAGTAATGGTGTGAAATGCCATCAGAGGTTGTATATAAGTTGAAACTATTCTAAGTTGTACGATTTGTATAGAACTGGGACACTCATAGAATGGTGTATCCATGCTATAATTTGTTGTATCAGTAATATCAATGGACCCTTTTTAGCAAAATTTGTTACCAGAATAAGTGATCATCCTTGTGTCTTAAAGATATTGTATTACTGGCTTGTACAGATGTTATAAGGGCAAAAACATAGTGTCCTAAGGCGAAGCATATTGCTGATAGAGTTAGTATCACGTTTATTTGGCATGTACAATTCCGTAGCAGTATCAAATGGGCCCTAACTACAATCGGTTGTATTCCTAACGAAAGGTAATCAGGCCGTAGCAATATAGATTACCAATTCCTAGGTGTTCGCTCTAGCTTAAAATACTTCCCAGCGAGCGTAGGCATTTGGCATGGCTAACTTTACTTATACCCATAGTATAACTACGATGCTGTCAGCAGGACGTCCTCACCATATTACGAAAATATTATGAATACTAATGATTTCTGGGTAGAATATGTGTTTTCAATATGTTTATGAAGTAGGAACATGTTCTACATGGTACAACCTTAACTATTTTTGGTGCACTACCATAGAAGGGATCTAAATGGATAAGCTATGGAGTTATGATTGATAGATTAGGAGAAGTGGGCAAAACGATGCATCTAATTGTGGCAGTGTAAGAATGAATGCCCCGTGAACACGTGTATCCCATGTATATTGGATGGTAACATGATATATATGTAGGTCCACTCCATACAGTACCCTGCCACGTCAACCTGTCTGTTGCTGTGTCAAAGATACCAAATAACTATTGACTACACAGCTACATCTTATGCTGCCTTGATACTAGGTGGTTCTGATTTGCACGTATTCTAGCGCTGTTGGGTGACTAACACAATTTACGATGAGGGACCCATACCAGCTATCCTGGGGATAGGGCGCCCTCATCTTTGAAATGGTAGAACCCCGTTCTATCTGGAATATTGGAATACCAGATTATCCCATCTGTAACAGACACTGAAGATGTATGGAGACACACCAATGATTATAAGCTAAGGCATGGTCACACCATCAGGTCCCATCCGGCACAGCATCACCATGGTTATGTTATACGGCTATGAAAATTTTTGTCATGAAATTCTGTCTGCAGCAGAAGGTATACATACCGAAGAATCACACCTTCAGAAGTGATTTATATCAGTTAGAATTCATATACCCCCATGTGCTTCCCATAGCACGCTTTATAAACAATTACCTTTACGTATCAAAACTGTAATATGCGCCCTATAAAACGATATATTCACCTCAAACGATGACATATCGATGCGAGCTATAGTTGCAAAGTTGTCAGGCAGTATTAAATGATCAACCTTTGTAATTGCGTATGGTAGACCTTAGGTGTTACGTGATGGCATCATCTAGCAGCAACCTCGGGTTTCACCACATTATGCATCAGTTATGCCCATGTATATGGGTACACGTCGTAACCTATGCACAAACCTATAAGATATGTAGGCCACATTGTTATTGGGGATGGTATCCCCGATTGCTGCACCCCCCTCCTACCATAAGTGTAAGTGATACCTCGTCTGAGGCAGGAAGAACAATGGTCCAGACTACATAATATGGCTATGCTCTATGGTTATACACTATATCAAAATTATAGGGTCATTAAACCATTATGAATTGTGAGGAAGTTGCCATAAGACCTTTCATGGTCGCAACTCACGGATTCTGGTTGTTTCACTTTGCCACACAAAACCTGTCCATACATATACCAGTGAATGGTCTTCTTATGCATAATAGTGCCATTCAAAGTGTTGCAGCTTAGATACTTTTGCCTTTGAATGGCATATGCAAATGCTTGTTGAAGGGGGAGTCCCCAATGCCTATGATAATAAAGGATAGGCCGATGATGAAAGTTTGTCTGAGTAAACTATTCTTTGTAGTTGAAAAAACATATGCTAGTCGCAGACTTTTTATAACCGTTGGAACCCAGTGGTCTATTGTGAACCCCTTGTTATGACAAAATCAAAGGCAACGACAGGGTGCCCCCATGATGCAGTTCCAAATAAAACACGACTCCACCGCAAGAACAGAACATTACACTACTTAGAACATGATAAACGAATAACTATTTAGCCTCAGATGTATATAAATAGTGGAGCCACCTAGGGGGCTCGAACCCCTGACCATCAGATTAAGAGTCTGACGCTCTACCGACTGAGCTAAGGAGGCCTCAGAATCAATTGTAAACTGCAATGTCATTACCTATCAGTAAGATAAGCGTAGACAGAACACGGCATCATAGCGCCACGTGCCGACCAAAATGGTGTCGAAAGCATACCATCATAAATTCAACGTTAAGGGCCGCCATATGGGTCTGTCCATATTGTCAGTATCCCCCCTCTGTTACACACCAGTAGGCATGTTGACATCAATTTTAAACACCAACGCAACGGTTCAACAGACGTTTTTACATGACGAGTCACATGTCCAGCTAATAGACAGCCTCACCACGTGATCTAAGGTTTCTATCATACTCCCTAACATAGACAATCTCAAAGCAATAGCATTAGGAATTGCACAAGGACAAATTGTACCAATATTTCCCAATCACACTATCACTATGACTCACAGATGTGGTTACAGTGCCGACGCATTAGATGAACCTGTTGAAGTACAGCAGTGGTACCTGCGTACAATGAAGCATCGGCCTCGTCGTATAGCTAAAATTTACACATCAACGATAACGAGACAAAGTTAGCATGCTCGCATAACCATACAGGTTTTAGTTGCTCGACTGCAACATCAATGCTTACAAGACACGCAGCCAAGTAGAAAGATGATGCCATCATAGACGGACATCACTGGCAGCAAAATGCTTCGCTTCAACATGAAATGCGAGTATGATATGAAATGTATAACGCAGGTTTAGCATAACATAGCAAAAAACTGTTTCTCATCATGCGTCACGAGCTCCTGATTCCTTTATTGGGCGACAGTGGACGATTAACACCCCTTCACGCTAGATATCTTTTAGGTATTTATTGTACCACAGAAACTAACCCGCTAAAATGCAGCATTAAATCCCGGAATTGAAAACTCACTTCAGGTGTGTTATAGACACCTCCAATGGCCGCCGGGAATGAAGGAGAAAGTACTGCTTTTCGCCGGGACGTTCGACCCGATCACCAGTGGACACATTTTAATGCTGCGGCAATGTGTTGAGACGGAGTTTTTCGATCACGTGTGGATACTTCCTAGTGGTAGTCGTACCGACAAGACATTCAACGTGAGCGACGACAACCGTTTAAAGCTATGCGAGATAGTAGCTCAGGAGCTTTCAAAGTGCCATAAGGGAATTAAAGTGAGCGATTATGAACTTCGCTTGGGCCGCACCATCGACAGTTACTTCACGATGCGCCACTTTTTGGATACTTATCCAGAGTATGAGTTCTACTTCTTCATCGGTTCCGACATCCTACCGCAGATATTTAGCTGGCCGTATAGCGATGAGCTGGTATCAATCACGAGTTTTTTAATCGCTGATCGTGAGGGGTACTCCATATCTCATGATGACCTGATGAAGCTAAAACGATACGAACTGCTTTCCAAATTGCTCGAGCGAAAAAGCCGCATACTGGAGACGTCGCCAACGTCATCGACACTTGTCCGTCGTCAGCTTGCAGATTCTGTCAAATGCGATGAATACGGGACCTTGCATCCCGAGGTCATGAAGTTCATCACCCAGAATTCACTCTACGTGTCCGACGTTAAGATGGCAAACACAAAGACCTAGGTCTAGTGAACCTGTCTCACAACGCTTGTTTTTTACAATCTTCTAACGCATCCACATCTGCATACAATTAATTTTGTAATGGCATAGCTGTACCTTGGTCTTGCAGAGCCTTGCGCACGCACCCCATGAGTTCAACGTCGTTTACGAGCTCTTCAAGGCTGTCCATGCAGCCACTAAGGCACCATTCCTTGTCAACTAGGAAGACGTAATGGCCGTTCTTAAGGAGGGCGATGTTAAGGGTACAGTATATGACCTTCAAGGCGTCCGCACTGCTGAGGGCAGCCAACTGCTGTTTGTAGTGGGTGGTCTGCGCCTTGATGAACGCCTTCTTCTCACTTTTCACGTTACACGAAATGTACATAGCAGACCTAAGTGCCTTGGAGGCTTCTATACACTTTGATGCATCCTTTTGTTTCAACGCCTCCACGTAGGCTTTGAAATCCGCCTTCACCTCATCGTCTTTTATAGCATCAATGATGGCGTTACGGTTGCTCGCACTAACGTCGCATCCGTCTCCCGGTATTTCCACGCGGTTTTTAACCGCGTACACGTGTAAAAGGAGGTGGCAATCCGCGGGCAGGAGCTCTTTAAGCATGGTCTTCATTATGAGATGCGAATCGTCGACGACACCGTTACAAATTTTCTCCACAGCCTTTAATGTGTGGGCGATCTTCATATGGAATACCTTCAACTTCTCAGTTGAATCAGCTACATCAATGGCACCCTTGGTGTGTGAAGGCCTTTGAACTGCGCATACCTTTCGCACCATAGCCACGGCTGCCGTGTGAACACGCTCGTACAACTCACGTGATGCCATGGACCATACCTCCGCAAAAGTAGACTCTACTTCATCGTCCATAATCCTACTGATATGATTGTACATGGTATCGCCATCAGCATCAATTGCAGCTAGCAGTTGTTGGGGGCCACAGCGCTCCTTGAGAATATTGACGACATGCTTAAGAAACGTCTCCTCGAAGGCGTTTGTAACGTACAAACCTTCAACTATATAGCCGTTCTTGGCAGCCCCTTTGACGAAGGTTATGAGCTGAGAGATATCTGCAGCGGATAGCGCCGCCGGTAGTACTATTGCCACATTGCTCCAGCTGGCACTAGCGATAGCCTCCTTCACAAGGACAGATACGGGTTCGATCGCCTTCGTGTTTAAGGCAACGGTTTCCAGTAGCATTGCATCGGGGAACACTTTGGATACATCATCCTTATTGGACCTTACAAGGTCGGCGATTTTGTGCCTCTCTATGTAACCATTGGCATTGTAGAAGGTGGTCAGCGAAGCGTTTCGGTATTCCGTGAATGTCTTGGGCGTGTACACCCCGCCTTTGAGGGTGCCATCAACATTACCTGCCTTTACAAATCTACTTATGATCGTGTTAACTAGATTGACATCCAACTTAAGGAGTGTTGCGATATGCACGGTCGCGGTGGGGACCGTCGTCGCCGCCAGTGCGGCTACGACGCAACGCTCTTTGCATGCTTCGTACCCGCGCGACTCAAGTACATTACCATTTAGCTTACCTTCTATCACCTTAGCTTTGCTTACCAGCATTTTGATCATATCAAAGGGAAGTTCGAATTCACTAGCAAATTCGCATACGTTCAGTAAACCACATTCCTGGAGCCTACTATTTGCGATAATCATGAGTTTGTCAGTGTACTCTGTGGTAATGAGGATGTCCTGCAGGTTGATGTATGTGCCGGGATGATCGGAAAGAATCTTTTCCACGACAGAGTCAACATAGTTCCGCTGCACTCCCAGCGAGGCTGCGAGCTCGGCCAGTGTCACTCTGCCGCCACGGGAGGCAATGGCGTCGACTACATCAGTCTCCAGCTGCTTACTCGTGAGCAGTTCATCGCCGTTTAACGTAGGTATGAGCGTGATGTTGCGCTTTTGGCATACCTTGAGCAGAATGTCGATGCACTGCGATTTGCTCAACCTAGCGGTGGATACCTTCGTCTGCGCTTTAGCTAGACGGCTACGAAGTTCTGCAACCGATGGCATGGTCGCTCGGCACAGTGCTTTCCACTGATGTGCAACGCCGGTCGACCAGGAGGCAGATCCCCTGATCAACGGGCACCCCTGGAGGAAATGAAGACACTATACCACTAGGTTGTAAGCTAATATAATTTACACAGATGTGTACCGCATGCTTTGTCTTTTATGAATGATGTGTTGAGTTCCGGCCTCTCATGGGTATCCGCCATGATGCTCGGTCATCGGACATCTAAAATGGATTACTGAGTCATCCGTGTGGGACATCCAGGACAATTAACGATGACTCACCATCCCAGGTACTTTAGCAGGGAGTAGCCCAAGAATGATAATATGGCTGCAACAAGAAGCTGCATCTTTAAAGACATAGGCGCTGAGTTCTTTTCAATAGTCGCCGTCTGCCTGAATGTGCAGCTGCTGCGCTTCAACTGGTTACTTTTGCCTATGAGATTATCAACGCTAGCCACTGACTTGGTCAGTTCCATGAGGGCGGTTTCCGCGTCACGTTTCATTCCCACCACCTCCCTAACAGCCTGAGCGAGCTTTCGGTCTACCTGGCTGAGTTGTTGGGCAGGTTCAGACTGTTCTGCATCTAGGTACCTTTGGAAGTTGTTTTCTCGCCATATAGTCTCAATGGCGTTAAACTTCTGACGTGCCCTATCAAGTTGCTCTGAACGACAATGCACATTAACCTGGAGGGACTAAACCTACCTGTAGTCTCACGGTTCATCTCCTGAAGTTTGCCAGCGAGTTGCCCCTGTGGAGATGTCAGTGTAGACTGCAGATCATGCAGGTCCTTCTGTATCAGTCGGAGGTCACAGCCATCAGTTACAACCTGTGAGTAGTCGGACTCAGCGCGCATCGCCGCGGCTGTAGGGCTCATGAACTCACTTTCATCGATCACGCGCCACTCTCCAAAGAAGGAGAGCTTATTAGCGGTGTTATGCGATAGCCTCTCCATGCTACACCTACGACAAAGCAAGCCTTTTGAACGATACAAGACAAAAATTACATTATATACCCAACCTAGTATACCAACGAATATTATTCCTTTTCACATGATAACCTAACACTGAAGAACCTATGGGAGGATTCCCAGAGACCCGTCCCGATGGGCAACCACGACGGCGGATGCCATTCCAAGAAATAATCCGGAACAGACGACTCCATGTATCTGTATGGCATATAAATATAAATGATAGAATTTACCGATTTTAGTTTTTCATCTAAACGTTTAAGTTCGGTTGGAGCACATTCAAGGTCCATTATGAAGTTGTGGTTGTCTGTTTCATACAATGAGCCATCAGCATTTTCGCGTATCTTCCACGCTTTTATAGATTCCTTAAAATGCGACACTATCCTTTCGACGGTAGCGGCGTGCCCGAACTTGACGATTTCAACGGGAAGCTTAAAAGCCTCCAGCAAGTGCCCCTTAGCACGTTTGCTTTCGTCCACAACCTACAAAAGTATAATTCTACCAACTACAGACGTACTATAACCAATTTTTCTGCCGCAATTTCAACCAGTTTTTCGCGAAAAAGGGCTCCACCTCCCCCCTTGATCAGATTGAGATGATCATCGAAGGCATCCGCTCCATCGATTGCAACGGCCATTGTTATGGAATCTTTCATTTCACACGAAGGGATTCCAAGCTCAGACATCTAAGGGAACATCTGATTTCGATATGTGCGTAAAACATACGAGGCGTTGCGACGCTTCACTCGTAGCTATTCCTACCACATCTCGCAATTTTCCCGTGTTTAGGAGATTCGCCAGACGACGAATCGCATAGCTAGCAGTCCTTCCTGTGCCTAAACCGACTACCATTCCATCATGCACATAGTTGTCAACGGCATACTCGGCCTAGTGGAATCATAATGTAACACATCAATACAAATAACATACCGCCCTTTTCATACATTCCTGTTGATCCATGCTGCCAAATTTTAGTGTTTGTGTAAGATGTTACGGCTTGTGTGCAATGCAAACTTGGATGTGTCATGGTAGTGGTGTTGGAGCCATGTTAATGTGTCTATAGCTACCAACATCACCATCAATACATAATACCCTCATCGTACATATATGGAAGATACTCTTATGTATGTGAATGATTGTTTATATATGGCGGTTAGATTAGCTCTCAAGGAGATTCGGAACATTCCATATCAACACCGCTTGTTGTTTTAGTAGTTGTTTCTTCCATCGTTTCCTTGAGGTTATCTGAGACCAGAGGCTATAGCAGGTTGGAATCTTAGGCAAGGTAAATCGATTTTCCTATCTCGGGAACACCGCGGTCGTGCTGTTCATGAGGAAGGATAGAATATAGCCACGGAATCAAGCAGACGCCACACCCGTTTAATCCTGGTGATCTTCCGTTTGAATAGTTGATGTGTGTATGAAGATGCACATCAACGCTTATGAAGAGGATGGAAGCGGCCACAGGTGAGAGGCATCAGCTTGAGCTAGTTGATAGCCGCCACAAGAAGCTCAGTGGCACATCGCTCATGCTACGTGATTTTGAATGTCGCTACATCTACAAGATAATCCCCGAGTACACGACATCGGAGGCGACCTTCTACGCAATGGTTAACGGACAGGAGGTATTCGATACCTCTAGAAGTTATGGTTATCTTAAGGACACATTAAAGGAGCCCGCATTGTTAGCTGAGCTGAACGTGTTGCCTCGGTTCTACGGTGTCGTTAAAGTGATACAGGAGGAGTGCCCGCTTTCTTACGGTGAAGGTTCTGACGGTGGCGGAAATGGTACGTTGCTCGTTGTTGAATCTGAATTGATACAGAGGTAAACTACTACGAGGGCAGCACGACTACAAGCTATTCAACAAGCATATACACTGCCATAAAGCTGGAAAACGTGTTATACAACTATGATCAGCCAGCGATAATCGACATCAAGCTTGGGGTCCATAACACACTCGACAACGGTACGTAAAATCACCGATCCTATCATAAAATGCAGCCAACTACGGGGGGCTCAGTGCTTCTAGACGCATTGCATGTGTTAGGAGGTGGCAAGAGCTTAAAATGCGCCATAAGCTCGAACAGAACATCCACACTGGAAGCAAGCGCCTATACGTAAGTTTGTTATGAATGCGTTGTTGACACTCTGCAGAATATCACTGCCAATGACCTTGGCCTAGGTGATCCTTTTATAGATATGACTCCAACGGAGCTGGATGCCCTCCTGAAATCGTGGAGACAAAAGTTTGTGGCGTCGCAGACTACCGAGGATGACCTGGGATTTAGGATCTGTTCGATTTGTATTTTGTCAGCGGTTTGTTGTCATGGAAGCGCATTACATAGTTGATCAGGGCGGGCCTTTGGAGGTTTCGGCGTCACAGGCCAAACTCCTGAAAAGGGAGGACACGCTCTCCATCCTCAATGAGTACGTTTGTTCGGCGACGTAACTAACTTCGCGCAGAGTATTTTCCACGCTACCCGAGGTACGAAAATGTATGATGGACGTGCTGGTGAAACTTCGAACGTGGATAGAGCTACAGGATGAGCTCTCATTCTCCGCGACGTCGCTACTGGCGACCTACGACCAGAAGGACCCCTCACGCTGTACCGTAAACTGGGTAGACTTCACCCACGTTGAGAGCATCAGACACTCAAGATTCTCTGTGGTAAATGCAATTATACAACTGTTTCACCACTCGCAGTGTTCGGGCCCCTCAAACATGATCAAGGGAATTGATCAGCTCATCAGTATCTGCAAAAACTTAGACTGACCAGTAGATCCACATATAATCTTAAGTACATTAGCCATTGTCAGATTACTTTTATATTCTAATGACTACGAGCGTGCTGTTGGTTGCTGTGGTAGCAACATGGGATCATCATCGCGAAGCCGTATTGTGTACAGCTTCTTGTTATGACGGTAACTGCGCAAGGATGCATTTTACATGCATAGATCACCTACCAAACATATAGTTCCGGTTGTACGTTAGGAATGTTTGCGCATGGGTCTGCAAATCCGATAAGCTTTTTCTTGCTGCTGGTCGATATGATAAGGCTCGAATCTGTAACCTGCAACCGGGATGCATTCAACAACCATCTGCTGCTTACCCTAGACATGAGCACATTAGTGACGTCTATAATGTAGCGATTGAACAACTTCTGGAGCCTACTCTGGTTGTTCTGCTTGAGGATATATTCCACTGTTACTGTGCCGTAAACAGAATCCTTAGTGCCTCCCAAGCACATGATTGGGCGTTGATCAGGATTAACAGAGGATATTACAGCCTTCAGATGGTCGAACACGTCTATATTGATGAGTTCCTGAATCCTATTTATGGCCTCTGGGTGGCCATATACGGCGAATAGGATTACAAGGCCGTCGTTAGCCGCCTCCTTTTCGTAGATCTTTTTTGCAACATTGAATAATGCGTCGCTCTCCTGCTGTGCTGATCGAACTTCTCGAGCCACTATCCCCTCTAGAGCTTCCTCTGACCATATTGCTGTTTTATGCATGAGTTCGCAACAGCTGCCGAAATCGTTTACATACTTCTCGTGCTTCATACCATCATCCCACCAGCCGCCGATGTATGAGAAGAGAGGGAATTTCGAGTAGAAAGTCCGGCGCATGCTATTTACTAATGGCTCGTCTTTCAGCGCCGGCATTTGTGGACTGATCAAATTGCGTAACATTTCAAACGCGACAGGTACCATCATCACGGTAGATGCAGCTGCTGTGCCTAGGAATACACAGTAGTCCACGTTACCGGTGTAGAGCTCTATGGGGAAGTCTATGTGAGTATTGTTCAAAACCATCCTAATGATAAGGTACAACGAGTTAATTCTGAATCTCAGACGGCACTCAACCTTCATTTTTGCCAGGATCTCGGTTTCGAACTTCTGACGCAAATAACCATCCAGACTAAGACCACCATGCATTGAAAACATGCAAACGGCACCAATTACCGATCCTGAAGTGGACATTGCCTTTACACGTACGACTGTTCCAACACCGCCGCGTGTCACCGCCGCCTGCATGTTAACCTTGAGGTCCTCAGCGATCGTGTAATTATACCCATATGTGAGAGTCCACTGCGGAAACCCTGACAGTTCAAAGACGTGCCTGTCGGCCAAGCTCTTATGCACAATGCAGTGCATTGTGGGTGTAAGGTACCTGTCGACACTAAGAACGGATGTTACCCAAAAGTGATCAGCAAACATCTTCTTGAGGTACAAAGAGCTTGACTTATATCCAAGATGATCTCCGCAGTCGACACTTATCGTAGACTGTATCGTGTCCGTTATCTGGGACGTCAGCTGGATGGCGCCTCTGCATGTCCCAAAGGAGGTTCTCGGTATTGAGCTCATAAAGACACAACCTAACCTGGTCTGCCTGCTCAAAGCAATTTCAACAGAGTTATTCACCACCGTATCTCTAATTTGGAAGAAACGCCTACGGATCAAAGCGTCGACTTGATTATCAAACATGCTGGTAACGCCGGAGAAGGTGAACCTTGTGATTACTTGGACGGGATTTTCCTTAAATTTATCCCAGTGCCTCTTCTGCATTAGCAGGCGAATACGTCGTTCTATCTCGGCCTCCTCTGAAATTCGTAGAATCTCGTCATGCTTCTTAATTTGCTCCTCATCTTGGATAACCTCCTGGATTGTATGGGTCTCTACGATCTCCCGATCCATTTGCTTCTTGACAAGATTTTTGAGGTTCACACCATCGCTACCATATTTGTCTACAATATCATTGCCATATAACTATTGTACCCACCGTAAAGCCGCTTTTTTGCAGGATCAGAGAGAACTGTATATGCGAGGTGTATCTTATTGAAGGCAGAGTCACGGCTGACTTCATGATGGGCATCTGAAGCCTCGGCATTGCGATGTATCATTGATTGTGCCTTGTCTGGATGCCATTGTCTAATGAGCTTGTGGTAGCTGGCCTTTATATCCTCAGAAGAACTCTATGAAAAGTGATAAATATAGTCCAGAAGTTGGCTTATATATCATAAGACGTAGTGAATACACATCTTCTATAGTACTACCAGCATATACAAACAACTCATGTATACCTTAAGTGGCTACTACTGGAGGCCATATTGAGGAGTATGAGGGCCTATTCCGTATACGGCGCCAGCGAATCATAGGCACAAATTCAACATCAATAACACAGCCTATGTATTCAACTCCGCTATCGTCAAGGTAAGCAATGTTGCTTCATACGAAACTAATGGCATCGCTTATCAACGAATCATGGATTGGCTCACTCAACCTACCGTCTTTGAGACGTTGAGGATGTCGTAGTAGTCGAAGTCGTCCCCTGGAAGGTCCATGGTGTGACGTATCTATAGGTTACCAGCCACATTGGCGCATCAACACCTCTTCCGTAGATAGAAGATCACCAGACACTTCTCCGATAATTAGAATGTCACAATGCATTCATGGGACACATCTAACACAAGTACATAGTGCAGTTCATAAATGATTGTACATATTAAGGGGATTCAACAACTATAAAGTCATAGCCGGGGGTATGGGTACCAGGATGGCGCGAGGTTAAGGCAGTCACACAACATTACACAAGTTGCCTTATTCCACGAATTACCACAGCGTTGGAATATATCAAATTCCATGTTTTAACGTGTATAATATCTCTGGAAGGCTCTGGTGTTCTTCGATTTAGTCTGCTAATCTTCGAAGTGAGACGCAGACTGTTTGGGAAGTTTTAGTGTTATACACAGACGGCAACACCATATACCTATATATTAAGCCATATTCATTCGCTGATACCACTGGATTTGCGCAATAAGACAGGATAGACCGGCGTTACACTAGCGAGGGCTCAACCACCGTCAAACTTTGAGGGCACACTTTCTGCTGAGAATGGACGCTGCCAGCGACCCTTCCTTCGCGGAAGGAGACAGAGACAGTAACTTCAAGGTAACCCATGACAGTGTCATCATATCTTTGGCGCAATCGCATCGTTCGGCACGGAGCTCGAACGTGATATACCAGGAGCCACTTGAAACCGACCGCGGGGAGTACTATGGGGAATGGCTGCAGAAATGCGTGGCATGGATCGCGTTTTCACAAGGCATAAAGCGCATGGACTGTTACTCTCTTGAGTTTTTGTCGAACTTCGTGGCCAATGAGATCCGTCGTATTGGACGCAAGGCTGCCATGCTGAGCCGGACACGAGGTTGCGACAGCAGCAATTTCGTAGATGTTGTTGGAGCTCTAGAACGCATGAACCCAACTTTGTACAACATGATCTTTAAGGAGAAGGTAGTTTCTTGCGCCAAGCAGCTACCAAAGCAGGTGGTGGCACTTTCGCACAGCTCTCTCATTCAGCCTGCTATGCTTTCGCAGCCCAGCGCACTATACTTTGAGTGCATGATGAACGCCTCATCTCACCTCTCTGAAATTAATTCCACGGGTGACCCAACATCGGAAGAAATCAGCACGGAGGAGGACAACGTGGTGTACAACAGCATATCGAAACCGTCAGAAAAGGGCTTAACGATAAACAAAGATGACGCCGTTTTGGATATGGAGTATCTGCTAACTAGTTCATCGCGTGACACTTACTCCCTTAAATCAGATGAGGCATACCAGAAGATCGTTGCGTCGCGCCCCGCATTTGCGCACAAGCACTTCCCCCTGCTCCCTCCCGCTTTCAAACTGAACGACACAGACCCCAATGCTCTCCAGTATCAGGTGGACTCCCAGCAAAACACAAGCGAGCTTATGGCGAAACAGAACATTCTGCTGCAGAAGGAGCTACCGCTCCTTCACCGAGTGCAGGTTCGCCCAGATCTACAGCAGTTACGTGACGAGGTATCATCCAAGAGGACGAATGCAGCCACCAAAGGGGCTTAGTTAATGCCAATATTTAATGGATCATACATGCAAATATTAGTTGTGTGAGTCCGTAGGCAGGGTATCGGTGTCCCTGTTGTGAAATGTTGAAATCGCCCGTTTCACCTCAATGTTGGTGGGTGTCAAGAGCTCGTGCTGCCCAAATGTTTTCACGTACTTCAACGTATTCCGATCGTGACTATGCATAACACCCATATCATCC
Organism: Babesia divergens; assembly: GCA_001077455.2. Taxonomy (NCBI): domain Eukaryota; phylum Apicomplexa; class Aconoidasida; order Piroplasmida; family Babesiidae; genus Babesia; species Babesia divergens. Next base: position 1,620,651 of record CCSG02000001.1, read on the forward strand.
CCATCGTCGAGCATATTGTTTTTTCGCAGCACTTCCTCGCGATGCTGTTGGGATTTAAACATGGCACCTGGATTATACACGCTTGAGGGCTGAGTTTTGGAGCTCCAAGGGTTAACAAAGCTCAGATAATGCGCTCCTCCGCAAAGAAAGTCGCGGATACTTCGCTTCCAGCCGCGATAAAACGGGTTGAACTCCACGAAGTTACCCTTGATGCGATCGTATGTGCTCTCCCCCTTGGTAATGAGGAGGACGTGGAAAAAGCACAGCCCAGACATCAGCCAAAGACCCAGGAGGTTGAACGCAATGGATAGGATTGCGCATATGATCTCAGCTGTATTCCCATCTAAGCTGTTTCCGATATGTGGGAAGAATCCCACGAAGCGATACACTCCGAACACAGTCAACAATAGTAAGTAAATAGAGCACGTGACTACAAATGATGTGAACCTCCTGTAGTTGTTGCTACCAATACAGTTGCTGATATAGGGGCAGTGGTGATCGTATCGGAGAATGCATCCACCACAGCTGGAGCAGTGGACGGTCCTTGGAGGGCGATATATGTGGCAGGTAACACAGTACTTTGTGCGAATTACCTGCCCATTTACATTAATCTCCAGGAACCTCGGGGGCGCCACCTTTCTAGGGGCCCCTGTGAAACAGTTGTATACGTTGTCTGGGAAGTACTGCTTCTTGAGGATGCCGGGATTACTCGCGGATGATGCGATAAACTGCACTACCATGAGCACGTATACGACTATGATCGTGTCAGGCACTCCATCTCCCAGTCTCTCGACCACATACTTCATCTGTGAGACACAGAAGAGGATCAGCGGCACGGTCATGACTAGGATGGTGGCAGACGAGGCGAGCAATATGTTCAGCCATCTGACATGTCTAGCATTCATTTTGACCTCGTGATGCGCGCGTAATACTGCTGTGCAGCGCAAGCATTACGCATTCTCCACTATTCCCTCTCTAGCCCTAGTGCTCTGAGATAGCGGCAGCGCCATGGCGGAGCAACCTCTGGAGCTGCCGGACGTTATCGCGCGATTTAACCTATGCGCTCGTGCGTCTGGATATACAAGGGTTGTGGCCCCTGCGGCGATGTCTATCCGACACGAATCAGACGTGGCCGCCCACACCACATAGGCTACCACTGTGTGTACCTTTGCCGGTGGATTCACTGGCTCTATTTAACCGCTCCTAATGCAATGTACACATACAAAATTCCCTGAGTTGTCCTTTTTCATTGCATGTCTTATCTGTCCAATGTGACACAGCGCCATGCTTAAGAAACAATTAAACCTTAAAATACACAAATTAAAACACAATGTTGACTGTATACAAATTCAAACTATAGTGGTGACTTTCATTATGACTTAGTTCCGCGCTTTTCATCGAATTGAAAATTCCCCTTTCTGCCGACACAGCCGAGCCACGTTATCTGATGAGGCCAAGTCGACGCATACATTCAGCTCAGCTCATACTGTCTTAGTTGTAGAAGAGCTCAAGACCCATGCCGTCCTTGATTTCGTAGTCCTCGAGCGTGATATGATCCTTGTATATTGTGTACCACTTTTGTATTCGGATCTTATCATAACGCGTTCCTAAAGTTATATGTAGGTTCACGCAATACCACTAACCTGTTTGTGCTGCAACTAGCTTCTTCAAATCAAGGATTGTGTCATCGCTGTTGCACTTCACTCTGATTTTGCGACCGACACGGTCATTTAGAATGACTTCGATCATCTGAGATGGATTATATAGCCAGTAACGCACATAGATGACTGCCTGAATCAACGCTTACCTGTGCCATTTTGCCTCTTGACCCCTCTAGACAGCATTTGCTACCGTCGATGCAAAGGTCAATATTGGCGAAGGGACCGAACCCCTACTGTAAGAATAGCTTAGTAATTTGGATTGTAAGAAAATTTATTGAATGACACATGTGACTTCTGTCCCCATTCATACAATATGGTACACCGTAGGGTCACCCCTCTAACCACTCAGTAGTAGAATCATACCGATGGAATCCACCGCCGCTCCCGCCGCGGTGCCTGAAGATGTGAAAACTACAGCTATGATAGATGGTATGTGTGTAATCTGTCGTTAATATTTCACAACAGCGGAGAACGATGACCAGGTTAGATTTGAGGCAGAGCTCGAGTTTGTCCAATGTCTAGGAAACCCGCATTATCTCCACTTCCTGGCCAAAGGAGGTTATTTTGAGGATAGCCGATTCCGAGCTTATATAATCTACCTCCAGTACTTTCGGCTTCCGCAGTACATAAAGTACGTAAAGTACCCATACTGTATCCGGATACTTGAGTTACTGCTCGACGATAGTTTCGTTCGGACGCTGTCAAACCACTTGGCCATAGAGGCGATAGAGCAACAGTTGTTGTCCCACTGGCTCTGCTTCAAGTATGATAGACACTGATAAGGATCATCGGTGAGAGTCAAACCCGAGACACTCGTCGCATTCGTTGGCTAATCTGCAGAACGTAGGTAACTGCTTCATCACCCTCCAATGACAGTATCTTAACGTCCACAATCGCTATCAGAATTCAGGGGCGTTTCTGGTGCGCATTCTTACCTGAGCAGCAGTATCATCGTGTCGCCTGCGTGTGCCCATACTGTGGTGACTTCGAATATCAGTGGGCAACTGTGTTACACAGAATAAAAATGTAAGTTACACACATATTCTCAAAGCATCGATCCTGATGATGTCGCACATGCGTCAGTGGCTCTTCCTGCCGAAGCGGGGCATGCATCATATGAGGGGGGCACCGCTGCACTCAAAATCGACAGGTGACCATACGACCTATCAACACGTCAAGCCGGGTGCAAAGCATTCCATTAAGCGTCTGGAGGATAATCTAAAATGGCTGAATAATGCTCGCCATGTGAAGCAATACGTCGCTAAAGAGGGCAACATCTCGCTCTGCAACAAACTGGATGTGCTCGCTCATATGGAAAAATGCCCTGTCAACGCGCCAAATGAGAAAGCTGTGCTGTATATTGCCCGCACAGTGAGCGTTTTGGGTCAGCTGTTACCGTTAATCTCGGAGACTGATGTGGATTTCAGGCAAAACTACGTAATGGGAACACCATTCATACAGTATGTAATTACTTTGATGGGAAACTATCACCATTTACTTTCCAAAGACATGCTGATAAACTCACTGGAGTTTCTTTCCTCCCTGTCGTCTCCGGCTCTCTGCGATCTAATGAAGGATCTGTTAAAAACACTGCGTCAAATGCCGCATACGCTTGGCATTTGCCTCGATCATTGTAGAAATCTTCTATTACTGCTTCACAACACCGGATGTGGCCCTATATCGTACGACATACATGCTTTGGCAACAGAAGTAATTTTTGATTCGATTGTTGCCGGGATCGATATTAAGCAGATCAGCACGTCGCTTTCAATTCTACACGTATTGCGGCAACAATCCCCTGATGATGCGCATCTTGGAGAACTCACCGCCTTGTATCTCAATGAGGTTAAGAACGACATATTCGGTTTGGATTCCGCTACTCTGCTGAACATCCTCCAGTTCATATACCGGTGCGCGTATACGGACGACGTATTGTATACTACTACCATGGAATCGTTACTTTACAAGTACGAGCTCTTAACCTTAGATGAAAAAAGCACTTTGGTTTTGTTGTTACCATTTTTAAAGCATATGTGCCTTATGCGGACGCCAAACATATCAACAAATATATACAGCGAGGAGTGCCAGATGCTCAACGCTATGCTAAGGAGGGAGTTTGAGAATATTATCATGCAGATGCAGTTCGACGACATGGTGACTCACTGCCTAGCGCTGTCACTTATGTTCAAACAGAGCGGAGTTATTCGGAAGTTGCTGCTCAGGAGCATCGACAGCAATTTCGTGGAGAGCATGGACGGCCAGGGATTCTTGAAGCTTTTGTCCTGTTGTAACACACTACATATTACCAGTTCGTGTATAGAAGTATCACGTCTCCTGTCGAAGAGTGCGCACAAGCTGCTGGATTGTAACGGCCCTGATGCGCTGTTTGGCTTCAAGAGCCTCTCACAAATTACGGCCAGGCGGCACCGAAAGTACCTCGTACCGTTTGTTGAGAATGTTCTACTGAAGAATAAAGATGATTGTGCATCAATCATCGAGTGCCTACATGTATACGCATCACTGAACATGCAACGGATAAATTCCCAAGTGCTGAAGTCTGGTTTTGATCTGCTCTTCCCCCACCTAATTAATCGAATAGACGCGCCAAAAGATACTTCCGTTGTTGATATATTAAAGACTCATTCGCCTGGTTGTGTTGGTAGGGCTCTTGATGCATTCCCAAAGGGAATACCCAACGATACCACATGCATGGTTATACAACCGTCAACCGCAACCACACATATATCTACAGGATCGCCAGAAGGGGAAAGAATTGTTCGATTAGAGAACGGCTCTACCGTTTTGTACATCCCAGCGTCGGAGACCATAGCACATGCAATACCCCTACGAGGTCTATGCAAGCTGTTGGAGTGCCTCACCAAACTGGAGCTCGGACTAGAGAGTCTGGTTCCTCTTTTCAGCCTCCTGCAGACATCTATTCTAGCGAAGGTGAAGTACAACAGTTCTGTCAAATTTTCCGAGATATCGGTAGTCCTCAAATGTCTGACAGAATCGCGTATAGTGTACGCAGATCTGGCCGACACCATCCTTGACCGAGTATACCACTGCCCCGAACTTTTGGAGGACCCTGCCTCTGCATCTATTATTCTGCAGTTCATAGAATTTACCAACCACAAGGATTACTCATCGAAGTTGTCGAAGCCGCTTTTCGAGTTTTGTCTGAGGAAGCCTACAGCAGAGCTCATGGAGGTCCTTGAGTACCAACGGTATAAACGCCCCGAGTTTTATGCCTCATATATGGATCTTTTGCGTCCTTCGCCGCTTGAAATCCCCGATGGATTTGGCGGTGTTGTTAAGCACGGGGCTTTGATGTCGCAGGACTACGGTACGCTTCTAAGCGTAAGGCGGCTTTCGCGGCCACCAGGAGGAAAGAGGCAACACATATTATCGCAATGGCTTTCGGATCAACCTGAATGGCAGGGGTTCGAAGAGTATTACAAGATTGGTAACCTGATACTTGACTTCTTCCATCCAAAGCATCGTCTAGCAGTGCTTATACTTAGGTCACAGGACTGTTACGGTGGGTTTAAGAGTGACAATAGACTATACTTTGCAGTGTACCGTGCCAAAGTGCATCTGAAGGGCCGAATGTGGCTTATCTGCCAGATTCTTCGGCTGCAGGGAGTCAGGGTCTTACTGATTCCCGAGCACGCGATCACAAACGACAACATATTGGAAAACAGCCTTTCACAAGTAATAGATGTGTAACTATGTTTACGTGAATCTGTATTTGTGGTGTCTTCAGACACATGCCAAGCCGCGATTGTGGGCTCGTCAACGATCCTAGTTAGCACGACGCTAATCATCCAACCGTTTGATGGATAATTTAAAAATGCTTTAATTCGTCTATTAAATGGTGTCGGTATAAGGTTTAATCTCATATCTGTTGGTATTAGTGGTCGGCGTGACTACTGCTGTTGTTTATCACTTATATGTAGTATTTCAAGCGAATATTTAGGGGAGCATCCCATCCGGCTACACGGATCACTTATGCCTGCTCACATATTCTGTTCTTCTTAGCAAGCTATCCTCATAATGGTTCTGAAGGTGATGCAAAATACCTCAAGGGGTTCTGACGACGGGATGGACCTCTTCTCCGGCAATGACAAGGACGCGCCGTTGACGGACTTCCAGCGTGAAATGATTCTTGCAGAAAAACATGCTGAGAATGTTCGAAAACGACAACGTGAGAACCTCCTTAATAGCGACTCGCTGGCAGCGAACAAAGCTGATATCTCCTTGGAGATGGAGGAAGGTATGATCGAACCTGACCCATTCGACATCCTGACTGACGATGACGCCACGACGGACATGATGGGTACGAACGATCCAGGGGAGAGCACGCTCTTCGAAGATGAGGCTGAACAAATTCCCATGGTACCGACTCCGGTCGTTAACAAGGCACGCGTATCAAAACAACGGGCATTACACATCTTAGAGCATCCACACTGCTCCAAGTATCTTGTTGGAACAATTATGCGCATCCTCGTAACAGTTGATTCGTCTCCAGACTCTGTGAGCTCGATACACCCGAAACTGCTGTATTCGCATGCAATATTCAAAGTTGAACGTCTGGTTAAGGCTAATAAGTACCCGGTGTATGGCTGCAACTTTGGAAACAGCTGCGACCACGAGATCAAGGAGTTCCTTGGCTATGCAGCGTATCATATCATGGGCCGCGTAATGAGTGGCCAGCAGACGACACCTCTATGCAGAATAACTTTGAATAACATCTGCAGTTTACCTATTTCTGAAGAAGAGATTAAATTCGGCGGTGAATTTATAGTTCGAGCGCTGACCCAGGCGGCGGCTAATCTACGCAGCGTGAGTCCTATACGTCCGAGCCCTCATTCGCTTGCAGTTCACCTTCACGGACGAAGATGTCCAGCTCATGCTCGAGAGGAAGTTGCTGAAGGAGTCAGTTGACCCCAGCACATTCCAGGGTAGTCGCAGCAAACTCATCGTGGCAATTCAACGCACGTCGCATGAGATTGAGCTTCTTGCAGAGCTGGTGAAAAATGACCCCTCTAAACTTGAGCAGCTCCGCGCCTTGGAAGCACGCAAGGGTAAACTGGAGGAGCAGCTACAGACCATGAAAGCTCCCTCTCGCACTCCGTTGTTCGTCAAGAACTGCGCAGTATTGCGAGCCAGCGCCGAACCTACGTCCAGCAGTGGCGTCATGAGGAAGACAACCCAACCCACGCCTATGATTATGTGTTAGTAATCGCTCATCATTATCTGACCTAACTCTGTCGTAGTTAACACTTTAGAGTCCCAGGAGATCCCTGGGAATGAAAATCGCAAGATCGAACGAAGATCAATTTCGGAGATGAGCCTAGGGGAGCAGAGAAAACTAATACATGCCTACACTAAGGTTAGCCCATTGGTTTGTGTGTTTATACCCCTTCAGCATATGAAGGATTGCGACCCCAGCTATTGGACGCCATTTACACAGGATGTGAACATGGACAACGAAGAAAGAATACCTGGTTTCCCTCGTATACTGCGCTTCAGTGAATATCTAAAACTACACTAGGTCGCCACTGTATCTTATGTGTACAGCTGCTGGTGCTCTATATCCAGTACAATAGAATGAAACATCCCGACAAACTAGGCAATATAGGTTTGGGGGAACGTGGAGTGCAACTATGGGACATATAAATGCATAGCATTAATGCGAACTTAATTTTAACGCAAACATTATTTACTATGGTCTTCATTACTATTGTAGTGATTAAATTCGCCAACATAGTTGTGAATATCTTTTATGAAAGAGAAAAGCATAAATTCGGTCGATTATAGCAGACCATAAATTGTGAGGGGCAAGCATGTCAACAACGATAAGATCCTTGAACATGTGGCCGGTGAGACATACGTGAAGACGGCCCCCTCTGCATGGGACTCCACATCCTTGGGCACGAAGAACGTGTTGACGAAGGTGGAGACCAGGGATGCGATACTGCAGTACTGTATGCGCTTGTAGTACGGGGCAAGTCCATGGGTTGTGATTACGATAAGGGAATTGAAGAACAGCGTCGATACGAAGAATTTTGTACACTCGTCAGCACTGTCAGTAAGGAGCAGGTCGCGTTTCTTCCTGAAAAAGTTCCCCTCGTCTCCTCCTAATTGCAAAATTAACCTTCAGTACAGTAACACGGTTAGACAGAGATGGTCATTCACAGGAAATAACGCATCATTGAAATGCCACTAGGCTGCCAGCTTACAATCAATGCAGCATTGGAATAAAGAATGCCGGCATTGTTATTTATCATGCACAGCGTATCACGATGATGCACAACTGTCAACATACAACCACCTCAACGCCACAGCATGCCAAGTACCCGTCTCACGGCTGATGTGTAAGGCGTATTCCTCAAAAGGAGTTTACCAACGTGGCCACACATACATGTAATTATACCATTGTAACGAATGAATCCACTAGTTAGACGGCATCCCTACCTGTTACGTAAAAGTCATCCGATGAGAGAAATAGATACCAGAGATGCGTTCCGAATATGAACGCCCACGAAACGTTCAAGATAGGTCTGAATAGTGCGGGGCTGTATACGGCGAAGTTAATGTAGTACGGCAATACCACGCTGAGGAAGGCTGCGCAGTTTAGACAATCTCAAATCAACTCACCCATAACACCCGTCGCATATTTCATATAATACACCAGTGAGCTTGACATTTTGGAGATGCGGAAGGCTGTACTTTGGAGTGAGTTGAGAAGTTTAGCGGCTCCATGGGGAGAGCGCGGCCGTGTTATGCTTAAGCATACACTACATTAAAGATTCCTATAGTGTTAAATATGTGTAATAAAAACATTATCATATTTCTATCGAATGCGTGTGTTACGTGCCGTCCCTTACATTTTTTCCCCCTTGCTGCAGTTAAACAGGTCAACCTTCCACACCTCAAGCCACCTAAAGGTGACTAGGAACTAGATGAAACAGACCATTTCTGATTTATATACATAATACGAAACTCGCATGAATCCATTTATGCAGCAATTGTTGTATTATCTCGCCATGTGCGACTGCCGTACGGCAGCTAACGCATATTGGCTAAATCATTTTTCGTATCCCTCAATTGTCTCAAGGTCCCATATGACTAGCATCTCCCCTCCGAACCCCAAAAGATTCTTATCATCCGGTGACCCCGTGACGTTGAATAGCGGGCCCTGCGTAACTATGACAATTTCCACAATGTGCCCGTACCGCGTTGAGGTTTTTGGATGCCAACTTTGTTGGGTTTGAACCATTAAGTTTGTAAACCTTTGCCTTGGAATCCAGACCGCATGTTACCATGATATCTGCTTGCCTGTTAATCCGGAACCGACGTTACGTACCATCTATTAATTGTATCGAGCTGCATGCCTTTTTATGCGCCTGCAGCTGCCAAATCTTCTCGTTGTTCCTTAGATCGTATTGAGCAACCACTCCGTTCTCCATAGATAGCTGAGATTAGGTTACTCTCCGGAGTTCCAATCTTACCAGAATGTTGTGGGCATCCTTCCATATGGCGGATTCGACCTCGGATTCGATCTTAAGGTTCATCTGTAGCATAATAAAGAATAACTACTTCAACCGTTACCTTAGCTTTGCAGACCCTAACGTCACAAACCGAAGCCTTCTTGTCAAACGAAGCGGTTAGCAGATACGCCGCATCGAACGGTGAGAACTCCACCACTTGGACCTGATAAATGTTGAGACCGAGCATACGCATCTCGTACTAACGTTAGAAGTATGGTGATTGAACGAATGCAGCACTTGAGCTTCATTTAGATCCCACACTTTAGCTGTTGAATCAGCTGATCCACTGGCCATGAGCTGGCTGCACCATATACATCGACACTTCTATAATGCCACTTACGCCACGTGAGGTGAACTCGATAAACACTGAACTGCATCCTTGTGCCCATTACTCTGCGATCTATTGCCAGCCCCCAGAGTAATTGTGGGCTCGAGTCTGTCAATGTCCCTCATGTTCCAAATGTCAATGTGCGATTCGTATGTGCCAGCAGCCACTAAGGGCGCATGGTTTGGCAGACTTGGGATGATTTCAAGGGCCAATGGAAATGCTCCGAGCTATGGAGGGCATTAGAGGAGGGTGTGGACGCTTTACCTACCAGTATTGAGTGGCATGTCTCTAGTCCACAGTATGCAGTGTTATATATGAAAAAATCGATTGAAGCACAATCCTCTCCACTGTTTCCACATACTATAACTCTGTCATCTCCATCCAATTTACGTGACTGCGTCATTATGAAAGCCTTTCGAGTAGGTGATCATTTACCTCCAACTCCTCAGGATCCTCCAACAGAAGCTTCTCGTCTTTGTTCGAAAGCATGAAGAACTGCTCGCCTATTGGGATGCGTATGAGTATTCCACTTCAGTGTGATACCTGGAATCTCTTCATCGTCATAGTTTGCGAGGTCGAACTCGTCGGTGATCACGTCTTGCTCGATTACATCTTCCTTGTCGATATCCACATCACTGCATAGTTATTATACTTGATTGATATGTCATTGTTAACCCGAATGGTGCCGATGCAGCTGAAGAAGCTATTCTTACTTACCTAGCTGCCTCTTCTGTTCGATGTATGTAGCTTTGGAAGAAGTCCGTATAGGTGTAGCTCTTCGAAAGCCACTTGAGCGAACTGATCACATTCATTATAGGTGACAGTTAGATGTGTCCATGAGCTCGGAAGGATAGATTATAATGACGTAAGAGCCTCTCTCGCCCAACGCGTCAGATCCCGGCATAGCCTTGGGTACGTTCAGAGGACTCATTTCAAGATGGCTGATATCGCAAGCTGCTGCCGCCACTTATCAAATGTTGCATAATGTAGTAGCTTAGGGTACCAATATCCAACAAGATGAAAGCGAGTAAGCACAAGCGTACCAAGCGTACTCTGGATTATTACCGGCAGCTCTACGACCTTACCGAGCCGTATCGCGTGCTTGGTGAGTGTGTATGTGGGTTGTATCGACATATTTACAGTGGATGGCTCCTTTGTGTTTGCTGCGCTGAAGCACAGAATCCATGTGAAGGAACAGATTGTCCAGCTTCTCGGCGCTTCGATCCATGCATGTAAGTCTGCACACCTGTTCATACGAGTCGAAACCCCTTATGTTGTGTTGCCTGGTGGGCATGGCTCTTGTACGAGTTGCCCATCTTCTGATTGTTGCTGTTACCTCAGAGCAGAGACCATGTTGTAATGCTTTATTATACATGGAGGTACAATCACCGAATCAACACATATGACAGATGATAACATTTAAAGTTTCTTACTAGATCGTGTATGGTCAATGGTTTCTCAATTCGTTGCATGTGGCAGGGATTCAAGCATAAGAAACAAAGGTCCCACTATTACGTATTCACCAGCTTTTAGTGTTGTATACCGCACCAATCCTGAATATTCCTGTTAAAGTTCTGCTTCTATAATGGATACTTTCTGTCATGCTCACCTTTTACAGATGTAACAACCTGCATAGTTAACGAGCTGCGAGATATGGGAGAAGACGTTTCGGGCGCTAGATTGATATTGAAGAGTTACCAGAGGTACGCTTCCTAAGATCCAATGCTAATTCGCATTAGGCTGCATTGCACTCATGGCGCAAGCGACAAGGGCCCCAATTCACGTCGCTGTATCGTGAGTGCGGTGTCAAAACACAACCGCCAGAAGCTCTTTGTGGCCACTCAGGATGAGTCTCTAATAGGCTGGTTGCGCAAGTCGGGTGATGTGCCCATAATCAAGCTTAATAACAACGTGGTGTTCCTTGAGCACCCTGCCAAGAGCTCGAAGGAGTATAAGGCTATGGTGAGCCGTTACATGCTATAGTTACAAGTTTTCAGATCGAGAAGGAGAAACTGCTGCCGAAGGAGTGGGAGAAACCCTATTTGCCGGTGCTTTCCGACAGTAGCGCTGCCCCGGATAAGAAAAAGCGCAAGCGGAAAGGGCCAAAGAATCCCAACCCACTCAGCTGCCTGAAGCCAAAATCCAAGGCTGCTGCACCAAATAAGGAAAAGAGTTCTGCTGGAGAACTGCTCCAGCCACCCAAACGTAAGCGCCGGCGTAAGGCAGAGCAGTCGGCGGGTAACAGTACCAATGATTCCCAGGTAGACGCTACTGTTGCCTAGGAACGTGCGTATGGATACGTGTGGCACATAATTCGGCTGCCAATGCAAAATCGCTAAAATAAGTATCGTAACCTATTGACTAAACAGTCGATGTTTTAATCGTCCAGTTTGTGCTTCTTCTGGAAGTTATTCATTAGGTGCGATATGACGTTCGCCATGATTGGTTGCCCTTTCTTGGTTTTATTCCCAAGCAGTCTGTGCCGTGCGTACCTCTGCTGCTTTTTCTCCCTGATCTCACGTTTCTTCTGTATGGTTTTACTGAGCTTCTCCTCGTATTGCTGCTGTCTGATCTTTGACCGCTCGTGTCGTATTTTCAGAGCCTTGGCATAGACCCCTGAGAACTTTTCCCCTTTGCCTTTCGGGCGTTCGCCGAGAGCAGACCCACTTTCAGCTTTTGCAGACCCCTTGCGGGTACGGTGGTCCACCTTAAAGTTGCTCTTGCTATCCCCTTGGGGGCTGTTTGCACGTTTGCTTGTAGGTGATGAATGAATACGTGTCGACTGCGATGGTTCAATGCCGTTGGTTGATTTGTATTCAGAATTGGCCTCATCCAGCATTCCGTCATCATGGTCTTGATGCGGGTTTCCAATCTCACTATAATCGGAGCCATCTTCCTCATCCGTGCCATCGGCAATGCTGGCTTCATCTGTCTCTACCACGTCATTGTCGCTATCATCGGGGGATTCGTCTGGCCCACCCTCATTTACGTAGTTCATTTCACCATTGCGCGATGATTCGGGCATGTAGTAGACGATCTCTACCTGAGGCTTGATCACCGTTACATCCTGATCAGTGGAAGTACGGAAAGTCTTGGTGGAAGCTACACCTCCACGATTAAGCTTTACATCGCCACCAGTGCTATCATTTGGAGCTTCAAGCTGTTCCGCGTCCCGTTGTAACTGCTTCTTATAGACTCTGAGGCATCGCTGATCTGATATGTACTGCTTGTTTCTGCGAGCGATGGTTTTGTTTTTTATATCACCCTTCCAGTATGCACCATAGCCTTTCACTTTTGATGGTTTTGTCATTGTAAAAATGTTTAGTGGTTCTGGGTGAAAATAGCCCGCAGTTGTGTTCACGTGACTGTCCCTGCCCTCAGTCTCCGTTTCCCGCTTATTTGTACGACGATGACGATCAACTTCGTCCTGTGCAACGCCAGTTTGGATTTACATCGAGAACGATCGTATAAACAGCGCTCGCTTCCTCAGTCATTTAGCCTCTTAAACGAGGAGGACCACTACCGGTAGGTGTCTATGTCGCCTTATTGATTGATCTTCCGCCATAAGTGACACTCATAAACTACTATGGTGTTGTGATATCGCTGTTGTATTCCTTTACTGTATGTCATTACGGCTGTTAAGCGCATTGTACTGCACATTGCTGGCATATCTGTCTACACGTACCTCCGGTGATTGATGACTCCACATTATGCCTCAGGGAAGCTGATACGGCCGATTCGTCAAAAGGAGATCCAGAAAACTTGGATGATGAGGAAGATAACGATGGTGAACCTTCTACACGTGGCACGAAATTCAAACGCCGCAACTGGAAGGAGGTGCGGCCGGACATCTTGCACTTCTGTTTACTGGCCCTTCACGACTCCATATTAAACAAGGAGGGCAAGATGTCTATTTGGGTACATACGTTGAACTCCCAGTTGTATCGTATATACCCTGAGTTCCGTATCCCACGTACCTTCAAGGTATTTAACAAGGTCATGGCAAAGTACCTGCACTCAAATGCGCGGTGCCTCAAGCCTGAGGGAGACGATTCGACCGTACTTGTAGAGCGCGTGGATGAACGACTTGATGACTTGGGTCGTGGTGGCGTGAAGGTCGCAGTCTCCAGCCGTGGTAGACTGTCATGCGCCGAGGAATTCTTCAAGCAGGGCGAGGTTGCCAGCCGATTGGATGACCTGTGGATATACGTCTCATTGAGCAACTATACGCCTCTGCCTGTCCCCGATGAATCAGGAATAGTCTCTGTGGCAGAGGTTCACAAGAAGCTGGTGGAACGTTCTGACCGAACCCCCGCCGCATCGACTTATTCGCAGGACATTGAACGCAAGATGATCGCAAATGGGACGAGTTCTACAGATTTGGAATCGTCTTTTGACTACAATATCTCCATATCTAGGTGGTATCCAACTGCTATGAGCACCTGCTACAAGCTGGTGTGCGCACTTGAACGTACGTTAGACCTTTAGTGTTCAAGGCCTGGAGTGCATTCCTTCATCGGATACAACTAACTGTGACCTGGCCAACAGCGGTAAAGCAATAGTAAGAACCGGAATGAAATGATAATTACATTGAATAAGATGGTTTCCCACACCGTCCGATCTTTGGTATTTTTCAAAGATAATCGGCTGGCGGTCATTAGTTTAGGCGTCAGATGGAGTATACCGGTGAATATAGTCAACACAGTTCACGCCATGTGTGTCTATACAACTCTAGAAACATATGAAGTCTAAGTACTCATCACATTGCTAAAATGGCCAGTAGAAGGTTCTTGCACGAACAAAGCTAGGCCACAAGCGGTGATACATAAATGCGTCTTGATTTCATTGCAAGTGGTGTAACTGTTGATATATCAATTGTCTAAGTACGGCAAGCTTAATTTTGACGGTCATTACGTGTGCACGGATACAGCTATATTAACATGTCACAAGCGTAAATTTATTACCTTAATGGATGTATAAATGCATTATGCATGCAGCTTGAACCGTGATCAAAACAACTCGTTCGGCTTTGTCTTGTCTTGCGATGTTGTGATGTCGTGGGCACATCCCATGGCATACACATCTGGCTACTATCGGCCCATCCTGATCTCATCTTGCAACATGGACATTCGCACCTTTTTCGGCGGTAAGAAGCGGGAGAAGGCGGTTGTTAGTGAAGCCACGGCGCCAGCGGCTCCGCTGCAGACTAAGCCAGTGCCGGAGCTGAAAAATACCATCAGCCGTTCCATCGACGAACATGAGGCCGATGTTCCACTCCCGAAGGTTGTTGACAAACGTGAGAGCACTTCTACGCAGCCTGTAGACATCGACACTCCCGCACTCGAAAAGTTCAGCAAGCGCAGACGTCTAAAGAAGGTGGTGGACTCAGACAATGATTCCGATGAGACACAACCAACGAAATCTACATGCGAGAGCAAGTCTGAACATCAGAATGCTGGAAAGATGCGTACTTTTTTGAAGGAGCATCTGGATAGGGAGCCAGCTGTTGATGATCGAGCTACCAAATCAGGCGATCTGCAGCTTGACATTGACTACTACACCACCAATGAGAAGCGACTAGTTAACCCAATAGTCAATGTTGCGGCGAAAACGAGACAGACTATAGATTTTGACAGCTACCTGTCGTCTGTTGCTGTCGCCCCTTCGACTACAAAGCGGTCTACAGAGGGAAAGATTGGTAGCGTGTCTCCGACAAAGGACACCGCCGCAATGAAGCCGGTGGTTAGATATGAAACGCCGGCCGTTACAAATCCTGCTGATATGTCGACCGCTGTCACTATCCAGAGTGAGGCTGGAACACATGGGCCTGCTGACGCGGAGGCTACGGCTAATGTGCCAGACCTCTTCAGTGATAACGAGCCACTGCCATCATCTCCCGAACGCTCTCCAGTTAAGAGTGGTGGCGAGGCGGCCCCTGTTATTGACCCGGTTTCTGACTCCACAGTATCGGGTATGAGGTTTGTATTCACTGGCGAGTTGCTTGCAATAGACCGCGAAACGGTAACCCAGCTAGTGCGCGACCTGGGTGGCGTGCCAGTTTCTGCGATTAGTGGCAAGACGAATTACTTGGTGTGCGGGGATAAACTTGATGATGGTCGCCCTTATACTTCCGGCACCAAGTACAAGAAGGCACAGGAACTCAACAAACAGCAGCGAGCTGATATACGTATCCTTAACGAAGAGGAGTTTTTAAAGCTTATTGATTACGAAAATGTGAAGTCACGTCTTTACAAAGATATTGCCCCCCCGAAACCTCAACCAACTACAGTTTCTTCTGGTAGCCCCGTTGAGAATGCAGTAAGGAATATTGCACTTCCATTCTGCGAGAAGTATCGTCCGTCGAGCCTGAATGATGTGGCTGGGAATGAGGGTAATGTACGCAAGGTCGTTGAGTGGTTGCGCAACTGGACGCCTGGGTCAGGTCCAGTTTGTGCGCTATTATCAGGCCCCCCCGGCGTCGGCAAAACCACCACTGCTAAGCTAGTAGCAGCAGAATGCGGATACGAGTGTGTAGAATTTAATGCATCGGACCTTCGAAACAAATCTGCAGTGGAGAAGATCTCCATGCTTGCGACAGGCGGGCAGTCGTTTTCGTTTCTCGGTACCTGCGAAGTGAAGCGAACATTGGTATTGCTGGACGAGGTCGATGGAATGGGTGGTGGCGATCGCGGTGGTCTCCAGGCAGTGGTGGCACTGCTTCCTCGAGCAGCCTGCCCTATAATATGCATTTGCAACGACCGCCACAACCAGAAGCTAACCACACTTGGCAACAAGAGTCTGGACGTGCGCTTTTCGGCGCCTACCCTGGCGCAGTTTACTAATAGAGTAATGCGAATATGCGCCTCCGAAGGCATTTCACTAAAGCCAGAGACTATTGCGCAGCACTACGAACAGAGCGGAGGCGACTTCCGCCATGTGTTGAACGCAATAGAGTTTAACGCAGTAAGCGGACCCGACGGAACCCAGGTCTCGGCAAGGAGTGATACTAAGGATATCGGCCAGACGAAAAACCTGTTCGAAGCCACGGGGAAGATGTTTACCCTACGAACTCCAGAGGGCGAGCAGCGGTTCAGGGACCTTGAACAGATTTTCTTCATCGACTACAACATTATGCCGCTGATGGTACAAGAGAACTATCTGAAGTATCTTGACAACCAGCGTCGCACACTTCCGATTATGCAAAAGCTAGCCAAGACGTTTGTACAAGCGGACATTGTTGAGGAAAATCTGAAGAGGGTAGGTATAGTAATATTGTCTAACATACGCTCTGCAGCGACAAGCATATTCATTGCTCCCAGATTTGGCAGTCTTATCATGCATTACACCCGCTGTTGAGATTATACGTGCCAAGGGGTCATGTCGTGAACGTCTGATGTTCCCGCAGTTCCTGGGTCGCTTTTCTACCACATCCAAGAATCGACGCTTCCTCAGCGAGATTGGAAAACACTTGGGCCCACGTTCTCTAGTGCGCTCCTCCGCTCTCGTGACAGACGGTTATCTGAACCTAGTGTACACTAAGGTAAGTTTATATGCGGGACAACTGCAATGCTCTGTGAGATGGTACAGCACCCTTGGTGATCTATATTGTGGATCATACAGAATGTATATCCGTTTTGATATATTAGTTTCCATATCGTAATGATGTAAAAGTTGTACGAAGCTATAGACATCTTTTTAAATTACAGCATTGCCGTATCACTACTTTTATACAAAGGGCGCTAATGTCACTTCAGATCATGGGAGAGCTCATAAAAGGAGATATCGAGGCAACGGCTCAGATGGTCGAAGCATGCGGAATGAATCGCGAACTCGTTGTGGACGCTTTGAGCTCATTGCGACTCAAGTCTCAGGAAAACCTCTATGAGAAGGTTGAAACACGCAAGAAGACCGCACTAACGAAGCGTCTAAACGAACAAAGCGTGAAGTTGGCGCCTGTAAAACGCAAAAAATTGGATGTTGACCGCATTGTCGACGAGGACGCCGAACAGTCTACAGGGTCGGATTCCGAGTCCTCCGCCAGCGAGAGCGAACTCCTAAAGAAGAACCAAAAACCGATAAAGAAGCGCCAGACCGCCAAAGCCGGAACACGTGGTGGAAAGAAGTGATATCGCATTATAGCGTTTTCTGGGAATGCTAAAAGGCTGGATGTGCCATCGGCGCCGTTTGGCCATAGTGGTATTCTTTGAAACTATGTGCTTGAACAGTGATAATTAAGCGTCTCCCATTCTTAGTATCCGTTGCTCCATCATTGGTTTATATGGCGTCACCTACTCTGAATGTGCATAATCATCCTAGGCGGTGTGCAGCATTTTCCAACAGGCTTAGCCGGCTGTATGCCAATTTTGCGGCCTGGTAAGGGAACCAAGACATCGCTAGGGCGATACACACAGGATCATGGATTCCCATACCGTTTCTCTCGTGGCCTCGAGCGATCTCCGCGGCCCCTTACATGCTCGCACATCCCCCATGGACGCGCAGCATTAGACATTATCTCTTCGAGATGGCAGCGGTTTCACGTAGGATCGGTCTAAAGAACGAAAAGTTCTCTACAAAAATCGTGCAAAGCAACAGTGCCAAAAAGACAACACCGCGTCGCTCGACGAGCTTCTATGTGCTGTGCTTCCTGCTTATCGTTCTCGTCTTTTCAGGTATGCCTTCGAGACCCCATCTCACATGGATTGTAGGTGTTTTCGAGATGATTCTGCACATCAAGCGTGCAAGACTACTGCACAGGTGATGTTTTGGCGTGCGTCTCTGTACCGCGGCCGTCGCGGCTTCTCGTCGGAGCGTGCACGACAATCTGAGTACCTATGGAATACACTGGTGCCAGAGCGGAACTGGTCACCGCTGACTCCTCAGTTCTGGGTATTGCTGGCGGCCACGCTGTCCTTGTACTGCTATAATCGGAGAAACGCTGATAAAGTTGAGGACGTTATTTCCGCTGAGGACCACAAACGTGTTGAAGCCTTGTCACGAATCAAGCCAGGGGAAAGCGCATGAAAGTCAGTGTCGAGCCGCTTCTATGCCGAATTTTAAAACCATGCTGAACTGCCTTTAATCGTCTCGCGAATAATCACCGTCTGTATGTTACTCCGTTGCACGTATAGGGCTTCGTGGAATCAAACATGCGTTGTTCATGTGCATGTCTAGCCATTATGCCAATGTTGTGAAATTTATGAACTGCACGGTCCACCTGGCATGCCTATAAAACAAGGCGAGCAGCCCATGCGCCAAGAACTTTAATCATATACTTTATCGGTAGAACAACTCAATTGATGAGGTGTAACCCCCGTCCCTACGTGCATTCGCTGATTCCGGCGTCAATAGAGCCCTGTCATTGGAGTCTCCTCGCAGTCAAAAACTCCAATGAGCCGCCGCAGCAATTAATAATAAAAGGACACAAAGCAACAGTACAGAGAGAGATTATGGGCCAATATTCGTTCCACAACACAGGGCGCAACCTTTGGTTTCACAGTGGTGTCTGGAGAAACGAATGCCTGCGTCGTTCAGCGAACATATAGCAACCCAATAGCGCAAAACAATGTCACAAGGATGAAAAATGTGCAAAACCATATGTATGTTGTATGAAATGAGGTCCGACAATGGTACCCTCCAGTAGAGTTTCACGGCTTTCCAACTGATTAAAGAAAAGTTCTCAACGCATCAAACAGCGTGCGCTTAGGCTCTCTGCATGTTTGGGCCCTTTCCCCTAACACCAACGGCGTTGGTAAACCTCCTGTTGTACTGCTGGCGCTTCTTTGCGCGACCCGTCGGGGGCTTCCTCTTCTCGAGCTTGGCAACCTTGGGGGTGTGATTCCTGACCTTTCCGGCCCTAGCCAGTGATCCATGGACCTTAACAGCTACACATGATTAGTTTTCAGTTGTATTGCTTCGCGAACCTACCCATTTTGGGACAACCTAATCACGTGGAGATGGATGGCGCGTTGCTTGACTGTGGGAAAAACGGCAAGTGCGAGACTATGGCCGTTTCACTAACGTTTATAATAGCGGGCTAAATTTCCTATTATAAACACGCGGATATTGGTGTATATTAGTGCGTCCACAAACTTCGGTGCCTTAGCAAACCTATTGGGCACCAACGCCCGCCGCCGCCACCGTATGGCCGGGTGAAGGCGCCACTTGGGTCAGAGGTAGTCTGGCACACATATGGGATTCCTGTGTCACATCACCGATGATTTGCTGTTTTTAGTAAGCTGCGGATTTCCATTCGCGTGATTTTAGGTTTCACCCGGCATTTGTGACTGTATGTATTTTCCCTTGTTTATGGACACTTCAGCATCCTTCCAGGCATTCAAAGAGCACTATTGCGATACATTGGATCATATTATAATGTGTGGATGCAATGTGTCGTAGTTTTCGTGTGACCTCTACTGCTCCATGTTGAGAGGTCTCTCCCCTTGTCTACACAGAATCCACTGCTGGCCCCAACCCTAGTCAGGTGATAGATACGAGTATCATGCGACTTCTCTCAAGGCTACACGATCATATGCGCGCCTTTCAACACTAGGCATCTGAATATAGATCCATGTCTGCGCTGTGCCGCAATAGGTGGACTATAAGAAACCATTAGATAAGACTGCTACCTCGAACTGGTAAAGCGCCCCATTCAGACCCAGTGGAATCTCAAGACTTTATACGACGGTGTGATCAGTTGCAAACATGAGGGATGACACAAATCCATACCATTTTGGTAGTCTGACGTCGCTCATGCGCGACAACTACGCGTCCATGTTGGATAGAGTTAAGGGACTGAAGCTACTAATTCTGGATGATGCCACAGCATCGTCTATTTCGCTTGTGCAGACTCACTCGTATCTGTTGGAGGGTGGCGTGCTTCTCACCACCAATATCAACGATGACAACCTCTACAAGGGCGAGTCGCGCAACCTCGGTAATCTCCGGCATCTCAAAGCGGTATACATTATACGACCCTCGCACACCAACATAGCAAGGCTATGTGACCAGTTGCGTGCTGGATACTTCAAGGAGTATCACCTGTATTTTACTAGCCTACCGCTGGAAGGCCAGCTCGAGATGGTTGCAAAGAACGACATTCTGGAGCTTGTCTGTGGCGTATATGCATATCACACTGACCTGAAGGCCATCTGCCGGCACTGCTTCTTACTCGACTCCGGTACGAGCGATGTATACACCAGTGTGCACAGCAGTGAGGCAAGCCGCGTATCGCAAGGATTGTTTAACATCTTCCGCATAATCAAGCAGATCCCCTCGGTTGTGCATGTAAACGGGAGCTCGGAGTCGAAGGATCTGGGTCTTAAGGTGCAGTCGCTTTTGAACAACGATTTGCTGAATTCAGAGGCCATTTTAAAGGCATACTCGAAGTTTAACACGATCGATAGGTTAGGGTGCTGCCTGCTCATCTATGATCGAAAGTTTGATTGTATTACACCACTGATGAACCAGTGGACCTACCAGGCCATGATTCACGAATTACTTCCAATGACACGCAACAGCCTAAAGATTGGGAATGAGGAATTCGTTCTAAACCCAGACTTCGACGACTTCTACGGACAGCACCTATTCAACGAGTTTACAGATGTCGAATCCGCTCTGACGGAACTTATCCGGGACGGCAAGAAACAGTTCTCCGATGCAGTGAACATTTTACAGAATCTTCCACAGCAGACCAAGATGTGCAATGAAACCAAACGCCACGTGACAATTTTGCATGAGCTCTCCAAGTTGATTCAACAACGACAACTACTGCAAACAGGCCTGCTGGAGCAGGATATGGGCATGAGGTCAAAAAACTCCTCCGAAGCGTTCGAGGCAGTGGTTGAGATGCTGAACACTAACACCATAGACTCATTTGAGAAGCTACGGCTGGCATTAATCTTTTGCCTCATGTACCGAAAGCACGAAGACAAGGTAAACATGGTAAAAGACAACATGCGTATGAACGGACTGGAGTCGATGGTCCCCAAAGTGGACGCTTTATTGGCTTATGCAGCGGCAGATCCTTCAAGTGATGGCTCTGACATTCTTTCCAAAGCGAAGATCACGCTCAACAAGTCCCTAATGCCCGACTCGTCGAGCCCCTATTTGCAATACAACTCTCGTCTGGCACATGTCGTCGAGACACTGGTCAGAGGCCGTTTAGATAATCGCCAGTTCTCGTTGATACCGAGCTCTTACGACCTAGACTTCACCTTTAAGACGCGTCCTGCGTCAGCGGTTGTGTACGTGATTGGCGGTGTTACCATGAGCGAGTACCGCGAGCTGCAGGAGCTGAGCAAGGCAGAAGGCGTCCCTATCCTGCTGGGAGGCAGTAGCCTGCTGACGTCGCATAACTTTACTAATAATTTTTAGAAATGCTCTACCGTATATGGCCACTAAGATGTGTCCGCGCTTTCTCGTCTAAGGCGAAGGACCGATGGCAGCTTACCGACGAACAGCGGCCTACCGTATCGTCTCTAGACACGTACAAGGAGGTACTTTCTGGTGAGAGGCGCAAGTCCATACGTCGTGATGACTTCCTTAAATTCACGGGTGGCAAGCGACCCCTGATTTCGTCGCATCTCAAGGGCAATCTTATCGGTAGGTGTTTAGCGCCGTGTGTTACTGTGTCCAGCATTGGCATAGAAATTAGACATTATCCATATATTTACATGGGCGGTGTGGCATAGCGATGCCATAAAGCTTTCTTATGATGGCCCTTTGTTGTTTATAGAGCATGATCTGTTGTCCAGCTGATACTCGTTTCACTCATGCTCAGCTTCTGGTATATTCGTATGGTGCGCTGCCGCGCTGTATATGACCTATCGCATAATGCGCCCTGAAGACTATGCATGGCTGGATGCTGAACGCCAACGCATTGAGGCTGCTAAGGCGAAAATGCAACGCATAATAGAGTTGGAGAGTCGTACGGATGGCTCTGAAGCGTCACAGTGATACAGTGACCCCTGTCTATAGAATTTTACCAATTATCCCGCCTAATGGACTTATAGTTCAGTTTATGGCGCTCCAGTTAGCCTCATGCGTGGCAGCCATTTAGTTAAGTTAAGGCGTGTGCTCTCGCTACCGACGTCTAGACGTGAAACATGCTTACTAGGTCGTTATCGCCCAAAAAGCAGGTATTTTGTTCAAAGTGCTTGTCAAAATGACATATTAGCAGAGTTGAAACTACTGGAGTCACATCTGACAGAGAGATTTCCGGCTCTACGGGAGTGCCTGCTACGTGCTCCGCAATTCGAGTTGACAAAGATGAAGGGGCAACTCCAGAGCGTCACGCCATCAAATGTGTTACCAATGGAACACCGGCATATCGACAGTTAAACACAGCCAACAACCTATCAACTCTACAAACACCACAGGATGCCACTGTACTAGGCCGTAGGGCCCCGTGGGAGGGACCGCCCACCTGGTCAACAAACGGCCGAATAAATGCGGCGTTTGATCGTGGAGGCATTGAATCTACGGTGTTGTCAACGACTAAATGGGCATCCTCTTTATCAGCTGTTGAAGCTCTCTTAGAGCGGGACATCGTCAACAACGTATTTAATCTGCCAGCGCCTCGGCTACGTGTATGGCTATACAATATCGACGTTAATAAACTTCTCCAGCTTACACTAAGCCACGTTTACTCTGACAAATGCTATGCAGAAAAGGCGTTGGCGGCAGATTTAGTGATCTCGAACAGGATCAACTCAGGGAGCTCAAGCCCTTCATGTAAGGAGGCGTTTCTCATCTTGAAGTTGCAACGTGCCCTGCTGTCTAGGAGGATAAAACCGGATCTAAACTTACAACTATATCGTCATTGTATACAAGTGCTGAACACCAAGATGGGCAGTATTCCTGGGGATTATCTGGTTAGGCTGTGCGTGATGCTTGACGATTTATGGAAACATCTAGCTAAGGAAGGAAAGCTAGACACGATTCGGGAGTGTCATATGATAGAGGATGAATCATTAGATATGTCGAAGCTTCATGCTCCACTTTTGCGATTCTTGGAAAAATCACTCTTTGACATCAGTGCTGGAGTTCTTCCGCCATTAATGAAGCTGTTGGTACGTCTCCAACACTATATGCCCAAAGGTAGGCGTTCTGCATGGATATTCCATCATAGATCCTCGTAGAAACATTGGTAAATCTTCACGAACTATGCTTCCTTAAGGTCATAGAACTTGCTGAAGCATCATCTCTGGACTCCCTTCTAACGACATGTAAGTTTCCACTACCTATAGTTGTATACATATCCCACGTACAGTAGGACGCCTAGAAAGGGTAGAAAGTGTATTTCCACTGCCACTGTACTTTGTATGCAAGCAAATACTTGGGAAACCAGTTGATACCGTATGCTACAGAAGCTATCACATGGTTACCCGATGCCTGTCAAGGTGCAATGCCGTAGACCTTTTAAGCCTCAAACGTACTCTCCTTTTATATCTATCATTCTCACGCGGCAGTAAAGGGACTTTGAACGCATCCATTCAACGTTGCGTCTTGCTTGTGATTTTGCGTGCTTTTGAGGTCACCCCAGCCACTGAAGAGGCGCGCATTGAAATGGACACTGCATCATCACTGTCCGAACATAAAGGCTATATACCTTTAACGAAACACGTTGAAGCGGTACCTGTGCCCAGAGGTTACTACAAAAAAGTACGGTCAGTGGAGGATATAAGGTGGCTAATATTACTCTCCTTGAAGCATCTCAGCGATTTCGAAGACACCTGGGTTCGCAGACTGTGTGATTCGTCTCACCTGAAAAGGCATTACAGACTTCGTGGGAGTCTGCGCCTTTCATTGCCCATGCTCCTGGAGGCATTGGGGCCAACACAATGCTCCTCCCACAAAGACACCAAGTAATACGCTTGACCATGTTCTATATTATTGGTATGTTGCCGTCTTCGGTATCTACAGTGTTAGAGCTACAGTGATGCTTATGTAAGTCTAACACTCTACGGTGGCGTATGACGAATCATGTCGGCCGCAAAACTATCAATACACCGCTGTCTTATGGTGGAACACGCACTAAGTAGTGTTGTACATGGTTTAAAACACGAGTGATCGTACAGTTGCTATGTTGCACGCCTCTACCGACCGTTCAGATCCTTCTGACGTCGGCAGTAGCGACGAAATTTTCGACAGTTTGTCTCAGTTTAGCCTCCGTCTCCGGGGAAAGCTCGCCTTCCTTTTCTATCGTCTTGAGCAAATCCTGCTGTGAGGAGAGGAGATGCTCCACGAAAAGGGTCTCGAACTTGGATATATCCTTGGGGTCAATGGTATCCAACAAACCCTTGACACCACCGTATATGACACACACCTGCAGTGGAATCCTCATAGGTTCGTACTGAGGTTGCTTCAGGAGTTCCGTTAAAAGCGTACCCCTAGTAAGCAGCTTCTGTGTGGAAGCGTCGAGGTCTGAGCCAAACTGAGCGAATGCGGCAACTTCTCTGAACTGGGCAAGATCCAGCTTCATGGTACCCGACACCTGCTTCATAGCCTTAATTTGGGCAGCAGATCCGACACGGGACACAGAAAGACCGACATTGATGGCGGGCCTTATACCTTTGTAGAAGAGTTCACTTTCCAGGAAAATCTGTCCATCGGTAATGGAAATGACGTTCGTCGGAATATAGGCAGACACATCACCGGCCTGCGTCTCGATAATAGGCAACGCTGTGAGACTACCGCCCCCATTTTTGTCTGATAGCTTGGCAGCCCTTTCCAATAGACGGCTGTGGAGGTAGAAGATGTCACCGGGATAGGCTTCTCGCCCAGGAGGCCTCCTGAGCAGCAGTGACATCTGCCTGTAGGCCGTAGCCTGCTTAGACAAATCGTCATAAATGATTAGAGCGTGCCTTCCAGAGTTACGGAACCACTCTCCCATGGCACAGCCAGCGAACGGGGCGATGAACTGGAGCGGAGCAGAATCCGATGCTGTGGCTGCTACTATAGTGGTATACTTGAGCGCGTCCTTGTCCTCAAGCGTTTTCATAATACGCGCAACGGTGGAACGCTTCTGTCCTATAGCGACATAGATGCAGTACACGCGATCCTTCTCGTCCTTGTCGTCGTTTAGCTGCTTCTGGTTAAGGATGGTGTCAACAGCCAGTGCCGTCTTGCCGGTCTGCCTGTCACCGATGATAAGCTCACGCTGCCCTCTTCCGATGGGCACCAGAGAGTCCACACACTTAATTCCAGTTGTCATGGGTTCCTTCACACTGCGCCTGTCAATGATACCGGGTGCCGGCACCTCAATCCTGTTCCGCACCTTGGAGGTAATTGGGCCCTTGCCATCAATTGGGTTGCCTAGGGCATCTACGACGCGGCCTAAAAGGTCAGGTCCGACAGGTACGTCAATAATACGGTTGGTACGACTTACGTTGTCGCCCTCCAGGATAGACCTGTCGTCACCGAAAATGACGACACCAACGTTGTCAGACTCCAGGTTAAGAGCCATTCCAGAGACTCCACTAGAGAAGACGACCAACTCTCCCATCTTCACGTCCTTCAAACCATAGACACGCGCGATACCGTCTCCCACTGTGATGACGTGGCCGACGTCCACGACATCCCTCTGCGTATCCCATCCCGCTATTCTGCTCTGCAGTAGCTTGGACATTTCCGCTGGCGATGTCTTGGTGGCTGAGAACGCTCGTGCGCTAACGGCGTGCGACGCACTCTTGGAGATTGCCGCAGCCAGAGTTCTCACCAGGGGTCTTCCGATTCCCTTCATGTTGAGGAAGTCAATATTTGGGAATTGCACTTGGCAATTTTCTTTGTAGTACGTTATTCTAAGGATACATCCTAGGTGTAACTTCCCCATACACTCTCCCACGGCCTTTTACAAATGGATCCAATAAATAGTGTATAACTCCTAATATCTTAGCTACGCTTTTGCGCAATTTCTTCCTGTTTATGCACCGTCCCCGATTTGTACTGTGATTAGTGATTTCTGCGTGCACGGCACTTATGTGTTTGAGGCAACAACTATTTCTGTTGTACTGTTTCGGAGAGGAGGGTTCTATTTTTTACCGCTGTAAACCAGTCTATTCTGACCAGCTCGATGGAATACCCCGTTTTGTTCATATGTTAACGGCTGCCGGTACTCGCCGCATGCTATTGTTAACGCATATTATACAACCGTCTGTGTGATTCCATACGATATCAACGTATGTTAACCCGAACGTATCAATACGCCCAATCATGGATAGCCGTTTGTATAAGGAGACATCTGGGAGCGAGTGTTCAATCGCTGAACTGGGTAAAGTTGTGCATACGTAAACTAATATCAGCACTCCGTGACCATGTAGAGTACTCCTCATTACTATGTGTAATACGATATCAGAGTTTTATTTTTTGAGCGAAATTCCCCGTTAAATAGGGCAATATAGGATTGTACGATTGTTGTATAGCATGATAAGGCACTGACCAGAGGAATGCGAATTTCAACCGGTTATATACAGATACATTCTACCACATAGCTAAGAGAACGCTCTTTACAAGCACAGTAAAGGGTCATCTACGATATCTCCGCCACTTATAAGACTGCATGGGTGACCGTCACGGGCTCATTCCAACGTACATGATGTAGCGCGGCGGTCCACCTATACCTGCACTCACACATCAATGTTTACCCTTCGCTATTTGTCATGTCTGCTATAAATATGATGATCAACAACGGTTTTAGCTCATGGAGTCCCCTAAGTAGCGTACACATTGCGAAACTCTGGGTTGGAAAACAATGCCAAATTTGATCCTGTAAAACACACAACCTAGTATCAGGTAGGATGTAAAGGTACTTTGATAGTTGAGGTATATTATCCGAAAAACGGAAAACATAGTATGCAACATATGTCATTGTCTACACCGATCAGCCAAGGTAACACAGCCGTATGGAGGACCATAAACGGCATGTTTGAAGGGATGCTTGGTGTTTTGTCTGTTGTTTAGATGTGTTTTATTTTGGATGTTCTTCGACTGCGCTGAGAATGCATGCTGTCTAGCCGATGCACGTATCAACAGTTGCTCTATAGGCATCAGGTTAGCTGTAGATGATAATTAATCGTGTCAAGGGCACATCGTCGCCTGGCATGCATCGCTGGAGGTTGCGCCACTGCTATCTGTTGCCGCAGCTGCAACTTGCCTATCTCAAAAGTAACAAATATATAGCCAAGGGAAAAGATGCTAGTGCCGGAACGCAACGAACTGATCCCGTGGCGGACGGTTTCGTACGTGATGTGCATCCTGCTGTTGGGTCTCCAACACGTCGGTATGATGCATTACATGTACCAATGTCAGTCATGGTGCCTCTACCTCGCCATTCTCGACGCCATCTGCCTTTGTAACTGGATCTTTTACACGGTGCCAAAGATGATTGGAATCAAGGGGGCGAACTGCTGGATCATCTATAGTCGGATGATGACGGTTAAAATCCTAGTGGTCTACTATATCGTCTTCCCCAGCGTCATCGCCAAGAGGGGCATTGTTTTGAGATACCCGTGTGGTGCGTCGACGGAAATATTGCTGCTCCTATTGCTGACCCCGACACTGTACGCGCTGATGTCGTTCAGAGCGGGCGTCCATCTATATGGTGGGCTGAACTGTATTTCCTCAGAACGACTGATGCATACCGACCTCATAATACACGTCGCACTTGACCTTTTGGACGTCGTAGACATGTGCCATATTTTCACCGCCATCACAAACACCTTGCAACACAAGAATTATATTCTTAAGGCGTTTTGTGGAGTTGTGGTAGGCACCGGTGTCTTCCTGCACTCGTACAGCTTCCCTCGCATGAGCGAAACCTCAAAGTTTAAAAACTCCTCAGGATTCAAGGGAGACTCCCTGCAAAGCGCAAGCGACATATATTACTGCCGAAAGTACGCGGCTATTGTGGGTATCTTCTTTGTGGATGTTCCCTTCGGTATACTCCGCTTCGTGGCGTGGCTGCTGCTGGCCAAGCACTCCATATTTGGCCTCTTCTTACTGAAGAATATCTGCTTCGTCATGATACAAGCTTCACGAATCCGCCATTGTTCCATTGGGATACGAACTCTTAACAGCTCAAAGGAGCTGAACAACAGTCATGGTACGTTACAGCAATGCGCACAAATGAGATCCTCATGTAAAATCAGAAAAACAGCAAGGTGGCGCTGTAGATGCACTTGCAGATGATGACCCTATGGATGAGGATGCGGCGCCTATGGGTAACGCTGCCTCCAGGTCTGACTACAAGAAGCCTTCTGTACGCTTCTCCACTATGGTAGATCCTCTGAAGGACGACATTGAGGACAACCCGCTACACAGGTTGGTTCACCTTTAGTATGAATACAACTGTACCTATGGTTTTCGTTGTGCATATCAGCTTCGCCGTTTCCCAACTATGCCGGTGTCTGCCTATGGGATAAAGTAGGAGACACTGAACTTCACACATGTATATATCCGTTCTTATGACTCATACATTATTTAGACGAACGATACGTCTCTCAACCATGCACATGCGGAAAAGTTGCGCAACGCGCATAACCATCCCAGAAGGATTCTCAATAGCGGTTGTTAACTTCAAACGGCTGCTACAGAAGATATTGATGGTTATCACCGTGGGCAGCAAATCGGAAATCGCGCATCTACTGGATTCTAAGCTTCATCTATCTCTGTGGCAAAACGCCATGATGGCTATCCCTCACATCGTGGTATGGGTAACAGAGGTGACCATCGTCATAATGCTCTACCGATTAGATGAGAAGCCTGTTGTAGACTATAGAGGTCTATTTGACTTCGTGGGACTCTCAAAGCTCTCCTTCAACGACCTGCCGTTAGGTCTAAAGGCAACTCCCATTGTCATCCTGGCCGCAAGCCTCATCAACCTGATTTGCTGGAGCCTGGTGGGCCCACTTCTGGGAGCAATATTTGTCGCCATCCATGTGTTGGTGACCCTAGTCTCATTTTCTTATGTACTTTTATCGCTCTCTGAGTTTATTCCAGCCCTTCATATCCTGGCATTCATATCGCAGCACATCATGGGAACCCCGCGGGACTATCTTTTCTTCCTGTTTGGAATACGGCCGTTCTTGAACCTGCTAAGCGGACTCTACCCATTCTTGTGCCTCACCCTCGGAAAGCATTACATCTTCTACATTAACCCATCCGTGGTTAACATGCAGAATTCTGACCTTTTACGCGACTCCGTCAAGTTCATCAACAACAAGTTTGCCATCAAAGCAGATGGTAGGTTGTGTCTAAATTAGCTTGCCATTTTGTATCAGCCATGAGCCACGATGAATCCTGTGCTATTTCCCTTGCATCACTCTTGGCACTGACCAACGCAACGATCATGTGTGCTCCACCGTCAGGACACTCGATCCTAGTGGGTCCCAACCTAATCAAAGCAACCAGGTAAGAAAGAAGTAGTCTGATTAAGCTATATAAATACGGTTTCTATTTCAATTATATTGACATTGAGGCAACCGGTACGCAGTTCGTGTACGTATATGTGAAGTTGCCCTTCCCAATAGGGATGAATGACATTGTTCCACCTAATGCACAACCTTAGAGTGGAGACGGTTGCACAT
Source organism: Babesia divergens (assembly GCA_001077455.2). Classification (NCBI taxonomy): domain Eukaryota; phylum Apicomplexa; class Aconoidasida; order Piroplasmida; family Babesiidae; genus Babesia; species Babesia divergens. The sequence continues at coordinate 1,650,778 of CCSG02000001.1, forward strand.
AATTTTACAGACTCGACATGGCGCTAGTTAGCAGTCACAAGAACATGTTCATGCGCACAGGCATGATAAGGATGTACTGTATTCTCATGGTAGTTGGCAAGAACGGCCACGCCTACTCATGTGCAATCATGTTTTATATGTTGCACATGCTGCTTATTGCGCTCTACGGCTTGTATTCGATGAGTGTCCGTCGCATTAACATCGAAGCCGTGAGCACCCAGGCGGTGTGCCTTGATATTTTGAAGGAGACCAAATCACAACGCGTTAGGTACAACAAACTAATGGCCTATGAAAAAAACCATGTAAACACCAGGCCTCTCACGACCAACCATTACATCTTCAAAAAACATCAAAGGAACAAACTGTTCCTCTAAGATTTTCTGGACTTGTGGTGCCTAGTTGTGCTCCGCTTGTCCATTAGCAGAACGAGCCACCCCTCGTCTGGCTTAGCTATCTTGCTAGGATCCTCTAACAAATGCATGTTAATCTCCACGATAAAGAACTGGCGAAGGGCTTCGGGAAATATTATCGGCATCGGATCTGGCATGTGGATTGTGCAAACGGCACCGGAGACGCCATTTTGTAAAGTAGCACGCTTTTTGCTCCCCTTAGTGGAACACATAGAATCGGTAATATTGCTGCTGAATTCCACTGAACGTATTGTATCACCTTGCCTGTAACGGCGTAGCACCTCGTGTTGCTCGTCCAATCCAACGACATGTATGCTGTGAGCTATTGAGTGTGAATCAGTGCCTAGACACATACCCATTAGGTAAATCATAGTAATAGATACCGTCTTCGACCTTCCTATGCGATTGCTTAATAGGGACCTGAAGATTATTGCAACGACTGATGTGATCACTTACACAGTATTCCAATTCAGGAAACTCGTGGATTGATTTCACGCCGTTCAGCAAATCGGACACATCCGAAACGCCGATACCAGTAAGCCCGGAAAACCCTGCTGTTACCTGTGACTCCGGAAGGAAGGACACATTGCCCAGCACCGCAGGCGGCGGAGCTTCCTCAGGCTCACCACCAAAGCTAATGTCTGAGACGTAATAGTTGTTAGGAGTTGCAAATTTTATTGCTGCATATAGCGAGTTCATTTTTATTCACTGGAATCCAGTATAAAGTCCGACGCCAGTTTGCCACGTGGAGAGGGCTCCTTGCGGCAAGCGTCTATAAAGACACTGATTTTCTTGGCAGGAGCAGGCTTTAATCGCACCTCGAAGGGGGCGTCATCGCCATTCTTTGTGTTGCGTTCGTCATCCTCTGACCATGGTGGCATCCGCGGCTTTCCGAGGGTGGACGCTTCGCCAGGAGAACCCGCGGCCTCAATATCTCTGATATCTATGTCGCCTTCGTAATCCTCTTCATCCTCATCATCATCGTAGCCCTCAACCAGACTGCCGGAAATGCTGATCATGCGTCTCTTGCTACACTCTACATCTTCCTCATCATCGTCCTCCTCGAACCAACGATCGGGATCGGCTAAAGCATGGCGCTTCTTTGACACCAGCTCGCCTGCCCTGGAATAGTTGTACATTCTTTCAAGGTTATTGAAGACAAAATTATCCGTGCAGTGGGAATATGGCCGCTGGAGATCCTTGATAATCGGTATGCAGAACGGGTCCTGGAACATCCAGTCGACCAGACCATCCAAAGCCCAGCTGTCAATGGTGCTCAGGATGCCTAAACAAACACTTTCTAGCATGGATCCACCATCGACGCCTGCGTTGACCTTGTTCTTTAATATCCACAACACAGGGCGCAGCACCTTGTATTTGATGATATGACGCTCCACGCTCATATCCTTCATCTTCACACAAACATGCAAGAACTTCATGGCGCCTACCGCCACAAACTTATCAAAAGGTTTCATAGCACTAGCCAGCACACGGAGGGGTAGCTTGTGGCTCTGGACGCGCAGCTTAAACCTGTGTCTGTGCTCCCTGGCACACAACGAAAGGATGTCCATGACATGTACTTTAGCTGTGCGTATAGTAGGCGAATCTGGAACGTTGTTCCCGAATACTCCATCCAACAGTCGATCGAGGATTCCGTTATCGTAGAACAAGGAACACATCTCATCCTTCTCCGGCAGATCCATGTTCTTCGGGTCCAACAGTCTCAGGAATATTTCACGGACTTGTGTTTGGACACCCTCATTCGGGTTACGTGCAATGACATCACATAGTGACAACAACAGCGCGGGCTCGTTCTTTGTTTCTGCGTCCACAAACACCGCCGTCCTCACGATCGACGGGAACACCTCCAAACAAAGATTTAAAATCTCAACCGCCAGGGATGGGGGGTCCATTAGCCCTTGTCTTCTGTTACTTAGAAGATTGGGCCTGTGGTCTTCAGTATCTACCACTGATTCCTTCAATGCCGAATACTCTCGCTCTGCATTCCTGTTGCGAGGCATAAGATTCGCCTCAAAATCGCGGCATGCCGGCGCCGTCCCATCTAAGTATCCTGAAAGCTCGTTCAAAAGTTGGGTGTGCTTGATTAGCAACAACAGGGATATCCTATCTGGTTGATTGACTCCCTGTGAGCACCGAGCTACACCCAGAAGCTCACGCAGCAGTAACGCGGACATGTACTTTTGCGACAGTTGCTCCTTGAGAAGGTCCACGAAACCACGCCCATCATTGGAGATTATGTTCAAGATCTCGCTGGTATTCGAAAATATCACACTGTTCAGTCGCTGTATCGAGAACTCATCAAGCAGACGTGGTAGAACCACGTCCTTGAGGTACTCAATACGGTAACTGGAGTGAACTAGGCGATAAAAACTTGGGTTGTCCATGGAAATTATATCATGATGCCGTACACTCTCTCGGAAAAATCTAACATGCTCAAGGCAGAGATTCTGCGATAAAAGCTCAGCATCGTACTCAAAGGCCTGGAGAAGGTCGAAAAATATCTCGTCACTCACGAAAACATGCAAAACTTCAAGGTTCCCGCACCAGTTGAGTATAAGTCGGGCCATAATAGCAGATATAGCTGAAAGCGTTGACAAATCCTCCAACTCAATGCACTGGCGCATCACACTAAACGCCTCGCATAACCACCGCTTGTCTAAAAGATCCATGAAGACCATATCCGCCACAGAGCTCTGTGTAAGCATGTTATCAAGCGATGCTTCAAGCTTCCGCATTTCAGATACCGTTGGTGTAGGCAGCGCTCGGTAGTCCCCGCTGTACTTGGTAGAATTCAGCGGGGACCCAGTGTCTGCTGCAACAGAACCGCTGGTGGAGGACGTTTCAATGTAATTGTCCAGTTCATTATCCGAGCCAGCTCCCGAATCACGGTCACCCGGGGAAGACTGAATGCAGCTCTCGTCGACGACACTCGTGATATAGGTCCTGCAACTTTCTAGAATACACGCATGTCAAACTCACCAAAACGCTTTGTGACCAACCAGATTCTGAAACGATAAGGCTCTGTAGAGCCTGTTCTCATCACCCTCTTGCCAGATGATGATTGAATCTACGGTGCCATGAACAAAGCTTCTATAACATAGACAAGATACAAACGTCGAAGAAATCAAGTGGAAGACGACGAACATGTCTTCACAGAGAATCACGAGTGATATGCAACATTGTAGTACAAAACGATTATACGACAGTATAGGTACCCTGGTGATACAATAATACCAGGAATAGTACCCGTGCACAACATTAATTGCCAGTGAAGAGACACAGAAATGCAAATGTGTATCTATGCTTGCAAAATGTGTGCATTGCCTAAATCATGGCTATACAACGCCTACCATTTTGCGATGAGTAGTTGGTGTTGTTCATAATATTAGACTCCACTACCACGTTTATCCCATCTTGCTCAAGCTCAATGACAATCTGAGGGCCTTCAGCGTCCGTAGGTGTCTTTATATGACAGTAGCCCGTGCCCTTGTCCAACCAGGTATCCTAAAACCAGTGATAAGAATATATCGTACACATACGCTTGACGAGTAAATCTCGTACAACTTTACACGTCGACACGACGCTGGAATGCCGTTTACTGGATGGGACTTCGCAAGGTCAGGGTTGCCTTCCTGGTCAACGTCGACATCGTCTAAGTCGTCCTGGTTCGGACAGTCTGCCATGTGTACAAGTAGGTTCTCATGGCAGTTATAAAGATATGTCAGCGAGCATTAATTGCAAAACGTCTACCTAGTGTAAGGTGAGGCTCCCACCCGTCACGCGCGCCATAAAGCAAGGGCGAGTGAAAGGCGACTTTCTATGTCCAATGGTTGAATTGCCGCATTTTCACCATCATAGGGAGCGATGTATATATCTGTACATGCTTCAAGCAGTGCGTCTTTTGGAATCCCGCCTCCGTGGCATCCTACGAAGGCGCGACCGCCTGCGAACTCAACGAAAGGCTCCTTGTCGGTGGAGTTGGAGAATATAAACACATCAGGCACCGCGTCTTCCGCGAATTCGAGGTGACGAAGCATTGCATGATCAACCGCGTACTCCGCAGGGAGTGCAGAGGCCGGGTAACCCGGAAAAAAGGAACGCTGATGTAAGAGCTGCTTGCATACGCGCTCCGTACGCTTCTCGTTAGGTATACAAATCATGTTATTTGCTGTAGCAAAATGATAAGGTTATTAACACATACATGTGTCTTTTCCATGTAGATGGATATTTTACATCGTCAATAGTATTGCACTAATCATAGCACGTTTGCAAAGTAAGCAATCTAAAAAACACATAATCAAGCGCACATACGTCTGGCAAACAAACACATCCATGTTTGAAAGCCTACATGTTCCCTTCGATTCTGGGACGAAACATGGTACGCACAAAGGAACTATAACACGAGACAATCTACGAAACGTATATAGATCATCAAGATACTACCACATCATAAATGGGATTCAACCGTCGTACATTACCAGATGGGACAGGCAGAGTCTACATATACTTAACAACTTACCGATGCCAGACACGGGGTCGCACGAAGTCACACCGAATAGTATCCCATTGATACGGATATATCCTGGGTTTGACAAGAAGACAATATTCTCAGAGTACTTAACATCTTCCAGAAGAGAATTCTCGCAATTAAATGGTGGCTGCGGCAGAGGGAAGCCAGAAATCACGTCGTAGCAGTGTGGCACTAATACGAAATACGTCTTATGCAACTGAGGAATAGTTGCCAGGAGAGACAACTCGTTGAAAAACCGTTTGTATATGAAGGTGATGTCTCCAAGCCTGCTCAGACCCTCTCCATTCGCCTGCAGAATGGCATTACTTCGCGAGCCGCGTGTGAAACCTACAGCAACCTGACGAACGCTGACGAAGGGACCCATCAAAAACACCACATGAGGCTTGTCCCTCTTGATTTTGTTAAAAACGTGGCCTGCATGTATGTCATACATTCGCAAATTTAGACATACCGAAGTTCACAGGTTCTAGCTCATCAGTCAGCAGGCACCCACGAACTACAGATATATGCAGATTCTCCGAGTTGAACTTCTGGTTTGAGTGGGCCGTAGCCATTGGAGGTTCAGTTGGTATTCCACAACCTATGTAATTGTCAATGGAGGTATACAAACACTTACGTATCTTAGAGGCGACGTAACGGACGCCAAACTCGTCCTCAAAACACCTCCCAGTTATCGCAGCCATCTGACCGGGAAACAGACACACATCATCCAATGCGTGTATGTTAGTGATCTGTGCCTTGACACCGTAATCAAAGACAGTGGTGCCCTGTATGGTGGCGTTCAGCTGGTCCAACGGGACATCACCCTCAGCTCCGATGCGACCATAGGCGGTAGTCTCAGAATCGCTATAATTCTTAATGGGTTTGATGTCGCAAGGTATATCCTTAGACTGGCAGTATCCTTTGAAGAGATTTGCGAAACGTATGATCTTTTCGTTGATGCAGCGCTCAACAACATCGGAGGAAGCCGTTTCGCACTTGTAGACAGGAACCTCAGAGACAACCTCTACAGTAAAAATGGGTTCAGTCGAATGAATGTGGGCGTAGTTCATAGTTAAGGACCAATACAAAATGTCAACACAACGATGTGGAATGTTATGAAATGTGGTATATTGCAATTCCATTTGTCAAATAACGAAACCATGAACTCATATCACGTACCGAAAGACATAAGAACCTTGTTGCTGGTCTCTGCGCCCTTCTTCAGCTCCAGGCGACCTGCCTCAACGAGAGGCGCACTGCGTAAAACGATCTCATCCAGAGTACGTTGACGCAATGATTCCTTGGCATCAATCACCTCTAGCAGATTTGAAACTATCTGAGAGCGTTTCAAGCCGTCCACTCCAGTGGCGCCGTGGGTTCGGATAGCTTCAAGCTGCTCCTTGAACCAACGGTTAACCTTCATCATTTCCTTAGAATTGCCACCGATACCCTCCAAACGTTCCGACAACTCATTAAGCAATGGCCATCTTATGCTAGAATCAAGTGCATTTTGCTGCGATGTCGTTAATCCAGCGCATTAAGTACATACCAAGAATTCAGACACATTCGACACGGATATCTCCTCCGAGAGGAGATCCTCATCCATGTCTACATCGACGGCCATTTTGATATTTTTATGGTAGTTAATCTATGTGTGCAATCAAACAGGCGTTACCCGTGGAGGGTTGTTGCAACCGTCACGACTTCTCCGCGAAACGCGACAGAGCTGCCCCGCGAACAGGGCCGCGGATTCGCCTCTGTCCTGTAGAATCCTCGAAGGACATAGCTTCCATTATACGCTCCTTTGCATCACCTCCCTTGACCTTCTGTCTACGCAGGTTTCTCAGACGGTCCTTCACCGCCTGCTGACGGCGCTGGAAGGTACGCTCATACTTTGCCACCTGCATTATATGCATCAATGTAACATTGTGACCCACCTTTTGGGCCGTAGTAGCCCTCAGTGCCCTTCGCTTCTTACGTTTACTCTTTAACGCATCGCCACCGCTGTCAACCAGCGGCACCGACCCGGTTGTCTTCGATTCATCTTCATCAAGAGCGACCTGATGGCGCTTATACGCGCCAATCTCCAAATTCTTTGTTGTGATGGTATCGTACGGTATCTTGTCCAGCATACGTTGTACTTGCTTCTTCTGTATAACGCTGAAAAGACAAACAATTGGGAACATACCGAGCTGGATTCATAGGGATTAGGCGCAAACGCATCGAAGTTCGCAATGCCAGCGCCAGGAACTAATAGAGTGGATATTCCAGTGCTTGTGCCAACTGCACAAATGTCTTCATAGCTCTGAAACTTGATGTCCCTCACCAGCTCGCTGGTGAACTGGTGTTTCAGGTAAAGACTAGGAACGATACCACCACCATGTCTGAAAACGTCTTTGAAGAATTCCAAACGCCCTCCAAGAGACATTGATAAAAGCCCAGTTTGACTGACAGCCATTGCAGAAGGTGGTATGCGACCTGTGAACTGCCGATGGAGCACCTTGTTGTAGTTGCGTAAATCCCAAGTGTTCCAGAAACCATCAAAACCCGAAGTGACCATGTAGTTATTATGAATAGCCATAGAAACCACAGGGCCTTTGTGCACCAGCATCTCAACGCTAGCCTTTCCCTCGTTGGGCGTCCATAGGGTTACAGTCCCGTTGTTGTGACCAAGATGAATCACACCGTTGTCGCGGTTGTGACGCATCACCTTACAAGGACCCTTGTGTGTTTTATGGCGTGCAACAACCTCTCCGCTGGAAATATCTTGCCAGCTGTACAATTGTTAATGGTGGTGGATACGAATGTCAGCACTAAAATAGTCCTACTCACCTCAGCTCACCAAATTCCCCGATAGACGCCAAAAGCCAGTAAGGTGCCATATATTCCAGCTGAAACGTGAGACCCAAATCACGTAAACAGTATACCTCGACGCCGTTGTTATCATAGATGTGGACATATTTCTTCTGCGCAACCGCGATCATCTCGTGGTTGTCGAGAAACTGCACATCTCGTACCGTCTGTTTGACGGATATGTCAAAGAAAGGCTTCATGTCTATAACGTCGAACATAGCAAATTGACCCTTCTCACCGCCAAGGCACATGTAACGGCCATCCCGAGTGTAGTCCAGGCGGTATGGCCCATGGGAGAGCTGAAGGGAAAACGCCTTTTTCTTAGTTCCAACGTCAACATGACTCAACAGCTGTGCCTGAGTAATGTTGAAGGTCGTTTCGCCCTCATCGACTTCAATAAACCCCGCTTCGTTAGGAAGCAACACTGACGTCGCCTCGGCAGCTGATTGTGCAGCCTGATGTACCTTCTTATGATGTCGGATGTTGCGCCTAGCGGCGGTCTGCTTGGCCTAAAACAAGTATATTTGCTACACTGGTGCTATGGACTATACCTTTTCAGCCTTGCCACCGAACTGCTTAGCGTGGAAGACCTTGGTGTCACGAACTTCCGTGCTCACTGCGCTCCCTGCCATTGTCTACGTCGTATAGCCTAGTTTTGCGATATAAGTGATCATTAAATTTCAACGGCAGCAAAATGACGGTTTCACCATGTTGAGATGTGTAGACTAAACCATTACACAACCCAGCGGCATCTTTATCGCCTACTGCCTCTCTGCAAGGCAGGTTGTAGTGCACATTGCATCCTATACGTATTCTCATAGTACTATTTAATTGCATCTTGCCGATATCCTATCATATAAGATACTGCGCTTGATCGGTGGCTGTGATAACGTCACGTATTGGCCCTGCCAGTGGCTCTGCATCCATTCGGGCACTGTCTACATCATCTGGCAGCATTGTTAAAGCTCATTGCCATATTATCACTAGCCATTTAATCCAAAACCTGCCGAGTATTATATTATATCGCAATGTCGACAGCCCACCGACCTACTTGGCATAATGCCATTGGTCGGAGCCCAGGAGGTAAGGTTTTGCCCATCAGCTCTAAGAATCTGCAGCAAATTTTGGAACTTTCAGGGTGTCAAGCCGGGATCTACCGTCACATCAGCAGTTAAAACGCCGTGCTCCGGTAGATGAGACCGACGACGGTGAACGGAAGGCGCAGGCATCAAACGACTACAAGAAGGTTCTGAAGGAACGACTGGAGAGTTCGGAAAATGCCCACAGAGCAAAAGCAGAGCTGGAGGAAAAGGTCGGAGTGACGCGTAACTTTGTGTCACTAGAGGATGCAGTGAAGCTTCTTAACCAGGATGTCAACGCATTCCCCGAAGACTCGGACGACTGCAATGCCGAGGATGCTGCAGTGGGAGCGGCTGATGGGAACTCCTCAGATGAGGATGACGATGAAGAGGCACTTCTGTTGCGTGAGCTTGAGAAAATTAAAAGCGAAAAGGAAGAAGCACGTCAACGCGAGCTCCAGGAGTCACTGCAATCCGAGGGTGAGCGAGACCGCATCCTCAGTCAAAATCCCCTGCTGGCGAAAAATGCTGCACCACAGCGCTGGGACGAGGATGTAGTTTTCAAAAACCCTAACCGTGAGGTAAAGGAAAAGCGAGAGTAAGTTCCAAGCATTATAACTGAGCATACCAAATGTCTCTATGTATAGGTGTATGCATCATTTTTGAGAAAAACACAAAATGGCTAATGATGTTATTAACTTTGTGCAGGTTCATCAACGATACGGTACGCAGCGAGTTCCACAAACGGTTCCTCCACAGGTACATCGCATAATCATTTCTTGTTCGTCACGTTGAATTTGAAGAACAGGATATCACCATCCTGTACGATGTAGTCCTTCCTGAACCCATTTATACAATTTAATCTCTCACGTACCCCTTCTGTAGATACTTTCCGTTGGCCTTTACCTCGTTCTCCGATCCTGGGCGTCAGTTATGTGGTTCACACGGGAGCTTACCGAATTCCAAAATGTCACTGTAGTTGTACGTCTCTGCACAAATGAACCCACGCTCGAAGTCAGTATGAATAACACCGGCGGCCTGAGGTGCCTTGGTGCCGTTACGGATGGTCCAGCACCGGACCTCGTCCGGACCACACGTGAAGTAGTGGATCAAGTTGAGGCATGAGTATCCAGTGGATATGATCTTGTCGATCTTACTACTTGCGCCGTTCTTGTCCTTCAGGTATTCTGCTCGCGCCTCGTCGGTGTCGAACGCCTCCAGCGTCTGTTCGAACTGGGCGCTGTAGGGAACGATCGGGCCGGGATTGTTGTCCGCCACCCACTTTGCGATTTTGGCGAGCCATTTGTTCTTCTGGCGTAAGAAGTCCTTTTCGCTGAGGTTCACTAGGTAAACCACCGGCTTGGCCGTCAAAAAGTTGTACTCGTTGAGAATGGGAATCTCTGAGGACTTCCAGGTGGCGTGCGAAATCCATTGGCTTTTCTCGAGTACTTCTTTGACCTTGGTCATCACCTCAAACTCCTCTTTCTTGGCCTTAATCGATTGGTTGCGCTGGTATACCTTCTCGATGTCAGCCAGAGCCTTTGTGCACTTATCCAGGTCCTTGAGCACCAACTCCTGGTTGATGGTCTCAAGGTCGTTTACTGGGTTCACCTCGCCATCAGTGTGCACAATCTCGTCATCCTCGAAGGCCCTAACCTATACAAGAATGAATCACATGCGATCAGCATACAAATTCCGCAAACGGCGGACGCAAACTCACCACGTGATAGATTCCATCGACGGCATCAATGTGTGAAAGGAATGCATTGCCAAGACCTTCGCCCTTGTGAGCGCCTCTGACGAGCCCAGCGATGTCAAATATTGAGAGGCAAGCAGCAATCTCTTTCTTTGGCTGAAAAACCTTGCAAAGGTGCTTAAATCTCTCGTCAGGGACTGTAAAACGTTAGTTGGGAGCATACCATGAGGCAACTATGAAGCATATCCACTAATAACAAGCAACAAATGGGTGTTCAAAAGCCCACATAGTACCTAGTAACAGCACCACAATGAGTAATTGCAACGTCCGTGACCATAAACTGTGGCGAAAACCTACCATTGATTACAGCCTCGTGCGGATTAATGGTACAGAAGGGAAAGTTTTCGGCCGGTACCATCTGCTTCGATAGTAAGTTGAAAGTAGAGGATTTCCCAACGTTAGGAAGACCGACTAGACCCATCTTAAGGTTATTCTTTGGCCTAGAACACTCTTAGATTCGACATGTGAGCTCACCTTCCTAGAAGCACCTTAACCTCGGGCTGTGCCCCCTTATCCTTGGGCGCCATCTTCAGAATCTAAGTAATTAAATCTGTATGTGTAGAAATGGAAAGATTAAAGTTTAAGGTCGACCCAGGCGACACCATAAAACTACACCCACTCAGCCTCCAGGGTGATAGAACCATAAAACGATATTGAAACACACCTAATAGAATATCTGTATAATATCTATGATTTCGTCCATTTCTGTTATAGAGCAGCAATTATCCTGCTTATTTGACTCTACAACATTCTCCGTGTCTTAAAGGAGCAGCATACGTATGTTTGTTCATTTAAAATCAAAAAATAAAAACGCTTATCTGATGTCAATGTCGTGTAAACGACCAAAGCTGTGTTAGGGCCTCGGGCGATTACCTTTAACATGCTCATTCATACATCAGGGTAGTGCCGCCAGAAGGTAAGTTCTTTTGCGAGTAAGATAAGCTGTAAACAGTGGCCAAATATCGATAAGAGTGTCTAAACACATCGGCAAATGGCTGGAGCTATCGTCTACCTAAGGAACTCTGGTCAATGCTACATATGGCATAAGAGTTGAATAGGGCTGTGGGCCGCGATGACGCGCTATGCGAGAAGGAGGCAAACGGCCATCCTCCTACCGAATGGAGGCTACATCCAATCTTATCGGATTTTTTGATCACATCCCTAAGGCACAAATGTCATATGCACGGCTAGAAAAGCCATCTCGTCGATAGCAATTGTGCGGCGAGTTTACGCACAATAACCTAGCACGTTTTAGGCGCCTCGGCGCGCAATAGAGGCACCGGCCTTATACGCCGAAAGCAACGAGGCGTGTAAATCCAGCGAATCGTCTCCATAGGGGCATCCGCTCCATACGTTGAGCCACGCTAACGTCCCTACCTTGCACGCACAAGTTTTTAACGGAGAATAGGCGCTTTACGGCGTCTTTTGAGCATGGGATCGGTATGTGTGTGATGGGAATTCTGTAGATTATCTTAATAATGCCGATACAACGTGGATTTGGTAACCAGGGGCCACTGATAGCAGAACATCTGCCGCGTGAACAGCGTTTGCAACCATATCCGTCTGAGGAGCAATATAACGCTTGTATCAAGACTCCAGTTATGACCAAGGGTACGCATATGGAGGTGAAGGATGAGGCTGTCAGCTCCAAGGCTGATGTAACTGAACAGCCCTCAAAGTCTGGGCCTGCATGCAAGGACTCCCAGAAAGGCAAGAAAAGGCGGAATGGACGTCAGAGTAAGGATGAAGATTCATCCTTAGACCTGCAGAGAGCTGCAATGACCCCGTCGGACCTCTCCTCATCTAGGGGGAATGTGGACTTTGGGGGAACTGATACCCACCCCAAGTCTCGCAACACGCCATCACACAAACGCAATACTAACTATTCGAAACGCATAACAGAGTATTTCCCGATATCTGACACTACCAAGAACAAAGATGACGGGGACGATAAGAATCCTACGACGACTTACATCGACTCCACACTACTTGATGAGGCGTTGGACGCCGAAGACATCGCGAAAACGCAATCAGATCTTCAGGATATAGATATACTATCGTTCTCACAGACATATGGTGAGTTCTTTCGACTGGCCTAGTTTCCAAAATCCGTGGCGTGTCGACGCTGCGGAGTATTAAATGGCAACCTTTTCTAATGCATCTGTAGGTCTACAAAGACATGTAAGCGCTGATGAAGATGACGAACGCAAGCGGAAGCGTCGTAAATGCTCGCGACTGCAGGATACCATTATGAAGTTGATATCGAAGGCAAAGCAGGACATAGAACACCTAGACGAAAAAATTAGGACACTCGAAGCACAGTACTTCGCACAGCCCGCTGATGCTACAGGTCTAATCAAGGGATGGGACAGCAATATGCTTGGTAACGTGAACTATAACTCAAACAGCAGCAAAATGAGAAAAGGGGTGCCCCCTAAGACGAAACAGGTGGTCTCACAGGCGCAGGCACTGATCACAGAACACATTTTCTCACTTACCAACTCCACGTGTGCGGTCTCTAGGACGATAATCAACAAACAGGAACAATGAATGTAATATTTGTGATACTCTAACACACCGTCTACATTATGGCGGAGGAACGAACGCCGCTATACCTCCGAATAGCACAGCTAATACGGAACGGTAGGCGCCATTGTGAATCACACAATTGCAACAGCAAATAATGATACACCTATATCTTACCTAGAATTCCGCGAAGCTGACTGTAAGTAGCTGCACATCCTGTCTTACAACACTCAGACAAACTCTCAAAGGAGCGACGGGAAGTCATAAAAATCATAGGAGCGCATGTGCGTGACCTTTGCAGGTGAAATAATTGGTAATTATTCCAATCAAATCTACGTAGAGCTGAGATTGACGACTATGTCAACTGCTACGGAGAGGGGAAGTATGCCCTTTTTTACTGCAGAAAAGAGGCCAATCGGATGAAAAGGTGTATACGTCACTACCAAAATGAACTGGTATGCTATAAAACTTGGCCTATGACCGTGAACAGACAACTCCAGAATCCCAGCAGAGAATTATGGAGGAGAGACTTCATAGCGGTGACAGCTTTATCGTTCCATCCTACATCAAAAAAGGTCACAATCTACTGATAAAGGAGGCACAGGCCGCTGGAGGTGCTGAAAAACAGTCGCTGTGACCTCATCGCGTTCATGGCAATATGCAATGAATGATGCAGTACGGGGCTTTACACGTAACATAATGCGGCTTTAATGCAAAACGTAGCTATAAAATGCAATTGAAAACCCACATGAGTTAGTAGTAGTAACATAATGATGCCCATAGTGGAAACAAAGTAGTCTATGATCACCTCGGTAATGCGTCAACCAGGTGGGACGATTAACAAAAATACAACGGGGGAGGCGAGGGCTAGACTAAGAATCTATTGGCCATAGCTTACGTTGCATAAGCATTTGCGGTGTCCGTTGACCTTGCCCTCAAAAAATTGTCAACACGTTCCCAGCCTGGTCAAAAAAAGGAGTCAAAACCTCACCCTCACCAAACGTGCAAAGCATCATACCATCGGGGTCCGCAACGGGGGGGTTGAACTTTGCAAAAGTGGGTAATGACCTGAAAAATCCACAGACCTCCTTGTGACTGGCCTCCCAGTGAACACTTGCGCACGCCTTGCTGCAGTAACTTGGAACGCCACAACGGCTGCAGTACATGAAATCCAACGATGTATCATTCACGTGAAGTTGAGGCATATCAATGTGAAAAACTCGTATACAGTCCGTATTAAAGCACGGCAACACGCGAGGGAAAACCCTAGTGTCCATGTAGTTGAACTTCACCGGTGATGTGCCAGGCGCATCGACATGCGGAGGCAAAGTCATCTTAGCGATGCCTATAGAACTCAGCTCATAGAGGAGCTGAACGTTGTGGTTTGTACCATTGTCACACTTGTCCTTCAAAATTACAGAAAGCTGCTCCAGCATCGCCACTGCAATGGACGCGAAGTAGTGGTAAAATTCGTTTCTCTCGTCCAAGGTTTGCGTGAAGTAGGTATCCAAGTATTCTTTTCCCTGCATATGCGCCGTATTGACTTCTTGAAGTAGCGATTTCAGACACTCGCTATCAATCCGCTGGATGCATCCGTCCTGGAAACTCATCAGTAGTAGATCCGCAATGAAACTAATCAGACGGCACAACACTTTGGGATCAAGACTCCACGATAACAAACTCAAAATGGGATCCCAAATAGATTTCATGCAGCTAGTGTACAACTGCTTTAGCAGACTGCCCGACCGCGACCCGTAGAATATCACAGAGGCAAGCTCCAAAAATACGGAAAACAACACGCTTCGCTCAGAGCTTGGTTCAGTCTTCAAACCTACACCAACCTCAAGCCACATAAAGCGCCAAAAACGAGATACCAGGAACTTGTAACACACAGAAGCGAGTTTCAGAGGCTGGTGTTCTTGCAAATACGGAAAAAGCGTCTTCAACGCGCGAAGATTGAAACACATAGCTTCAACATCGTATCTTGAAACGTCATTCAAAAGCTGGTTAATGCGATACTCGAAAAAACTGTAGCATCGCCCACGCACCAGCAGCCGTAGGGAACCGGGAAGCCGATTATCAATCATGCCGCTGAGAAGCAAAAACGACACGCGGCTCTTCAGATTTTGAACATAATTGTCAATGTATCTTGTTGAAACGGCTGCCTCAGACTGGAACAGTGACATTCTGTCCACATCACGGGAATCCTCAAAGGGCATATCGGCGTTGAAGATGCTCTTCAAAATAAAGGGACCCAGCGCATGAGTCACGTTAGCCCAGAACTTAAAGTCGTGCTGCTTTGCAGAGCATATTCCAGCCCAGTCCAGCTGCTGTGGGATTATGGAATGGAAAAATAACTCCTTCAGAGTCTGTAATTCATCCCTCGTTGCATGGGACTCAGAGTTGGCATCCTGGGAAAAGGCATCACTACCGGCGGTGCAGTCATTGGCAGCACAATGCGATTCCTTGGGGTTATTCCCCAATCGTGATACATCCATCATGGATAGAGCATTGTTGCCATCAAACAAAATCCCCGGTGGCGAAACCCTTCAAGGATACAATCGCTCACGAAAACAAAAGAGAATGCCAACGTTTCACAGTACATTAAGCACACCAATATGATGCATGTGGCAATGTGTCCACCACTCCATATTCAAGAAGATATTCCTGTCTGAAATGCCATCCAGTCAAGATGGGAGAGTTGAGTAGAAGGTACCTGTCTACAGACCGCATTAGAGACAGGACGAAAGTAGCGATCCCATGTGTATGGGCAGAGCTCTTAACTTGAATATATGTGATGTATTATGTCAGGGTTGCTTGCCTTCAGTGGTAGACTTGATGTCCAGACAATTACCAAATATAGTCAAGTACTAACAATGTGTACACTTCACACATATCGGTGCCAGCTTAGTCCATAATACACATTAAGGTGTGCCTATTATGACTGGTATGTGAGTGGTGTGCCACTACGGCGTCACGTGAAGTGGACTGCTCTTCGCTGTAGTTATCGCCATTACACCAGAAGTTATCTTTTGGTAACGCATCCAAAAATAACCGACACATAGTGTTTAAAATGTCGTAGAAATATGGGCGAATAACATATCACAAGCAAATGTGTAAGATTCCTTCTACGGAGTGGCCAAAAGCAATGCCTTCCTAGGACGGTCGTAGGCAACTGTTAATCCCATTGGATAGGCGCCATGGCCAAGGGAGCCGTACACGTACGTACTGTATAGTCTTCTGTTGTTACGGTCTGTAGATCACCGGCTCTAACTTCGCCGCAAGACGTAGGCTGCGCTGGGATATTCTAGATCGAATGCGTAAACTAGTGTACAATGGCACCTGTGACCGACCGAAATGGCTAGAATGGGTACGTGTTGAGCCTTCCGTGCGAAAACTAACATGTAACGCAAGGTTGAGCGTGCGCCACCTCTTGAAACGAGAAACATACTGCACACGGACAGGACCATACGGAACCCGTATATCCCATTAGTGGCTGCTCTGCTGAAGAAGTACCCGCATCTTAGGTTTGAGCAGTGCTTTCGTCCAGAAAATCAGTGGCAAAAGGGTATGTTTAGCTAATCATTCAGCTAAGCTCGTCGTCGCAGGTCTGGACCATTACGCTGTTGATCACCCTGTTATGCAATTTGTCGCCAACCAGCTGTCGTTGATGAACACAGGAATGTCGCAAAAGGATGCATTCCAAAAGGTAGTGGGGTGTATAGTTCGATACATTTCTATCGGTGTAGACGGAAAAGATGTTCTATAAGAGGCGTATGGAAATGGAGGCACGTATAAAGGTTGCTATGGCACTGGCAGTCGACGAGGATGTAGAGCCGCTATATACCAGTGGGTACGCATACTGGCATGTAGGTCAAATGTAAAGTTTCCTTCAAAAGTGGCAGAAAAAAATCGCACAAGAAAGGGGCATATTCCTCATGCATATCAGGGACGAACTAAGGTAAAGGATAACGTAGAAGTTTCTCATATAGACACGTACAGACGCATGAAGGAAGCCGCTATGAAGAAAAAATTGGCGGCAAACGGTGGCACAGAGCAGTATCAAGACCTCCCGAAGCGTGAAACTTGAGGAGCCCCCGCCGTGAACGAAGCGTAGTTCCGATGGTAACATTTAAAACCACATTAACATGTAGTGAGGTGTAACATTAGCA
The DNA here is from genome assembly GCA_001077455.2 of Babesia divergens. Taxonomy (NCBI): domain Eukaryota; phylum Apicomplexa; class Aconoidasida; order Piroplasmida; family Babesiidae; genus Babesia; species Babesia divergens. The sequence continues at coordinate 1,668,108 of CCSG02000001.1, forward strand.
TCAGTGCAGAACACCTATGGGTTGTGGAAGTCAATAGTCATACCGTAGCCAGGCATGGCATAAGCTGGGATATGTATAAGTGACAGCTAACGCAATCATATGGGCTCCGATTGCAGCAGTCTACATATAGTGCATCGATTCTTTATGCTACTGCCGCTGTGGATAAGTATTAACCGCGTGAACCAGGCAAGTAGGAGTCTACGATCATAACCAGGGGCATAGAATGGCACGATGTTGTGACTATACGCCTTTTGAAAATACCTAAGTGCACTTATATAGCATAGCTGGGCATATAACCCATATAGTGATATGGATGCTGCGCTGTCTATTAGGCAAAAGTGATGCCGCCCACTGGGGATGGATATCCGTACTGAGGAACCGTGTAGGCGAATACCGACAACACAACTAATAACAGTCAAATTTTTCAAGTTAAAATGGAGGATTTCAAACAGAAAGGAAATGAGGCCTTTAAGGCTGGAAAGTACATGGAGGCTGCCCAGCTGTTCTCGGAAGCCATCAAAATCAACCCGTCAGATGGGATTCTATATTCAAACCGGTCAGGCGCATATGCTTCCATGAATATGTATCAAGAGGCATTGGCAGATGCAACTCAATGTGTCGCCCTTAAACCAGACTGGCCCAAGGTGAGGAAACTAAAGTAAACACATGTAACCGGCCGTAGGGATACTCCCGCAAGGGGCTCGCGCTATACAAGCTCGGCAGGATGCAAGAGGCAAAGGTCGCATACGAAGAAGGTGTGTTCAATGACACAAGCGCTACATACGCTACAGGTCTAAGGATCGACCCTAACAACGAATCCTTGAAGGCTGGACTCAGAGAAGTGGAGGCTACTAATGACCCGGAATTCCTCCAGCTAATGGCTGGTGTCGCACAGGTGGTGGCAACGAATCCGAAGCTCCAGGTATACCAGCAGCAGGACCCATCGTACACCATGAACCTTTGCCGGGTCATCGCCGGGTTAAAAAGTAACCCACAAAGCATACAGCATATACTAATGGATCCAAATCCAGCAATACGCGACGGTTTAATGGCATACATGGGTATGGCTGCAGAAATGAACAAGAGGGAGCCCTCACCAGAGCGCCCACCGAAGAAGGAACCCGAGAAAACTGAACCCAAAGAGGAGCCCCTCTCAGAGGAACAGAAGGTATATTAGAAGTGCACAGTATAATATAACGCTTATACAGAAAGCGCAAGCATTCAAGGACGAGGGAAACAACCTTTACAAGAAGAAAATGTTCGCGGAAGCATTGGAGCAGTACGAAAAGGCTATTGAACTAGATCCAAACAACCTCTTGTTGGAGAACAACAAGGCAGCAGTATACCTAGAAATGGGAGATTTCGACAAGTGTATAGCCACATGCACCGCAGCTATAGAACGTAGATACGATGTAAAGGCGGACTTCCTCGTAATCTCCAAAATATACAACAGGCTGGCATCATGCTACACAAAGATGGAGATGTATGACGAGGCAATGGCAGCTTACCAAAAGTCGCTCCTAGAAGACAACAACAGGGTAACTCGCTGTGCATTGAAGGAAGTCGAAAGACTCAAGGAGAAACGCGAACGAGAAAAGTACATCGACCCACAAAAGGCTGAGGAACACAGGGAAAAGGGAAACGAATACTTCAAGGGCTTCAAATTCCCAGAGGCTAAGAAAGAATACGACGAAGCCATCAGAAGAAACCCCATGGATGCTAAGCTGTACACAAACAGAGCTGCCGCACTCACCAAGCTGGCCGAATACCCTTCAGCCATGACAGACTGCAACAAGGCCATAGAAATCGACCCAACATTCGTGAAGGCATGGGCCAGGAAGGGCAATCTCCATGTGCTCCTCAAGGAGTACCACAAGGCCTTGGAAGCCTACGACAAGGGTCTCGCAGTAGATCCCAACAATCAGGATTGTATCAAAGGACGATACGATGTGAGTTTGCAGCTATATGGTTATAATATATACTTCAGTGTATGGCCAGGATACAAGCTATGTCGCAATCGGGGGCAGTAGACGAGGAACAGTACAGGCAGGCCATGGCAGACCCAGAGGTTCAACAAATCCTTGGAGACCCTCAGTTCCAAATCATCCTCAAGAAGCTCCAAGAGAATCCCACAGCCATGAACGAGTACCTGAGGGACCCTAAAATAGCCCAGGGTATACAGAAATTAATGGCATGCGGTAAGCCACACTTCGTGTTACTCTCATGTTATGCAGGCATCCTGAGGACCGCCTAATCTAATGGCATTTTACATTACATTTCAATATCGACTCATATGGTTGCCAGGTTCAACTATGGCTGGACCCGCTATAAACCAGACTATCTACACAGCAGCAAATGTAACTGAAACATGTCATCATGGGCACTTATAGAAACGCCTCGGAGACGCTAATGATTGTGGTAGCTTCTAGCATAACTGCCTTGCTATAACCGGTACACTCAGCGACAGTCTGCGTACTAGCTCATATCATGAACATTAAAGTGGCTAGAGAGACAGAACAAATATTAATAGACGATGCCTCCAATAAGGTTTGGCAATACGGAAAGTTTTGCAACAAAATCAGGCCGTAAAGATATTACCGTGACATATATTAAACTGTAAGTAGTAAAAATGTCATGGAGCGTGAATCTCAGACCAACTCACGAGACATGGCATCGACGCGCGCGTACGACGGTATGCACGCCGCCTAAAAACGCGCGTCCCGCCGTAATCTGATCCACAAACCGACCTCAATAAATGGGGCCTCATAAAGTCGCCGGCAGATACGCCAGAAATGCAAAAAAGTTGCTAGTTGGTCCTCCCGTGGGGATCCCGACGATGGTGGACTGCGAGCAGCGCGAGCCGCGGTCTCCTGCGTAGCCAAAGCTGAAGCTTTTCTCTGCTCTGTTGCCAGCCTCAAGCGGTACGCCGCATTCAACGACCAGGAAGTCGCCCCTACGGGTGACCACCATGGCCGACTCCAGCCCGCAGAAGACGGCCACGCGCTAAGGACGCGCCAACATGACAGACCACCGGGTCCCAGCCAGCACCCCCCCGAAGGGTTACAGCAGTTGCCGGGTAGCCTCACTGTGCCGATATATGCCGCCAGTGGGACTCCAACACATGAAATATCACCCCACCAACGACAACCATACCAGGTCGCAGGCGCCACGAAGGCTGATATGTTGTGCCTTTCCCCAGCTCCATGATGGTTAAACGTATATTAAACATGCAAGCGTATATGTACCATGGAAAAAACTTAGTTATACTGCTTATTTGTGGCCGTGTATCTTGATTTTCTGCTGACATGCCGAACCCATCGATGTAGGCGTCATGGGTCGCAAGGACTTGAGTAGAAAATCACGGCGGAGATTTAGCAGCGCAGCCGAATTTCATACATATATGCACCTAGAAGGCATATAATAGTCCCTCCTAGAGTGAGTTTAAGCCAGTCTAACACGCCGCAGCATTGGCCTAATGACGCATCAAAAACACTCCGAGAGTAAGGCCAAGACTCGCCTGCGGAGTCCATAAGGGCAATAATGCATGCAAAATAGATCGTGCAACGATAATGTCATGGCAAAATTAAAAGGCGATGAGTCCGTTAAAACATACGATAGGCCCAGCAGTGGAATGCTCGTCAAAACTCCACATTGGCAGAGTTGTGTGGGTCACAGTTAGCCTGAATGTTCTGGTAGGAAAGGTCCTCCTGGTTGCGACAGCGCGCGAAGGGCAATTCCTTAGCCTGGAACTGCTTGAGGTCGTGCTCGTTACACACGCACGCCCACGGATAGTCGTCGTTGTCGGGGAACATGAAGTTGTAGTAGGCGCCGACGTTACCACCGGCAAAGTTAATCGGATTGGTGCCGCTGTCGACGTCACCAAAAATCCTCTCAAAGGCGTGGCCAAACTGGCCGCGCAAACCCTGATTGCCAATGGTGGCAACTGCAACACAGTTAGTCCATAATATATTAAACACTCGACTCACGTCCGGTGATGGCGTTCAAAACCCCTGTGGCCTGAGATGCCGTTCCCACGGCGCCGTTGAGGACGTTGGTCACGGCAACACCGTGAACCAGCAGTAGCGACGTGGCAAGCCACACACCAGCCACCAAAAATGAAGGAAGTATTCTCGTCTTCATTTTGTTGACTGAACATTCCGTACAGACGAAGGCCACGCCTGCACCCTCGAGCATCCATATAGCGGAGCGACAGCGGCGCCGCGCTATCGCTGATTTGACAGCGCAAACCACTGCCTGAGCACAATTGACACGTAGACACTATGCGCCTACCGAAGAAGGTCACTCAGAATGCTAGGCAGACGGTCTAGGTTCTGAATCACGGCGTAATACGGGAATGGGAAGTTAGATAGGAAGGTCTCCACAGTTAGACAACCATCTGGATCAGCATTGGCACATGTAGCGCTAAAACCCACCTATCTCACGAACATGCTTCATCTGTAGAATAGACTTGTTACCAGAAGTCAGCGGATCCAGAATCACAAGCAACGGAACCACCTGGTTGCTGATTGCAGCCTGGATCCAGGGGCGTGCCTTGTCCTTGTTAAACTTCCCATCAGAAATGATTATCACGATCTTTCGATGATCACCCTGGCGCTCTAAGTAACGCAACACGTATTTTAGAAGCTCGGGTAAACCGGTCTCGTGTGAGTGGCGCGACTCCTCGTCGAACGTCATGCCAGCCACAACACGACAGGGTTCCTCACCACCATCCATCTCCAAAAGAAGCTCTGGAACATTTCCTCCAAACTTGCAGACACTCAACTTCCCAACTTCAAGCACCGACATCGCCTGCAAGTTAAATGAACAGACACCATCGTGGCTTGTGTAATAGGCCCCACTGAATGGTACGCTATACATACCTGATATATGCACGCAAATGACTTCAGAGCTAGGCTGCCAGCGCCCGACACTGTCATACTCCTGCTGTTGTCGATTGCAAGGACCACTCGGTAATCACGCTTGTTGGGCTTGGTCCGACGTAACCATATCTTGTCCCGCTGGTAGTTGGAAGCTATAAAGGCCATCAGCTTTCTTATGGAAACACGTTTCCCTGTCTTGTAGTCCCCTTGCAGACCCGAGTTCAAGGTTGGCTCGAAGATGATCCTGAAGCAGGTCATAAACTTGCAAAAGAAAACCTACCGCATCTGCTCACACAGGGCTGTCGAAATGGCACTGGTCTCTTCGCGGAATTGGCGCCACATAGCTGAGGCTTTGCCCCTATCCGCGTCCTTTACAGAGCTCCCATCTCGAGATGGGAGCTCTGAAGGTGCAATGAAACCCATACCAACTGATGCGATGCCGCTGAAAACAGCCGACGTGTCCACGCCACCGGAACACGTTTCATTCTCACAGCTTGGTGTGGGCTCATTATCTATGGCGGTGGCCGCGCTAGGCTTTGGTTCGGTCACTGAACTTGTAGCATCACTGCCTTCCAAGAACTCGGAAGGCAGCTGCTCTCGGGGCTTCCGATCAGAGCTAAACATGTCCGTCATATCAACATTAGGCACAGCTGAACCATCCACAGAAGCTGAAAGCCCCTCTTGGTTACTAGTTTCATCAAGCTGATTGTCCATAGATTCGTGGTTGGTGCTATTCTGGCAATCATTCACGTTGTCGCTGATATTCTTAAGTTTTAGATCACCGGAGCTGCTAGATTCAGGCGGGCTCTCAAGGCGCTGAATCATGTCCAAGAAACTGAGCATGCCGCCACGACTACGTGAGGCTTCTCCCCAGTGTGAGCCTGCTAATGAATCCTCCTCGTAACTGTTGCCGCCAACTTCAGTTTGTTCATCAGGACGAATAGTTGATCCCATCTCGCCCTCAGCGCCATAAGGTGTCTCATTATACTCCTTTCTAGTGGAAGCTGCACAGCATTTATTACATGACAAATAGAATATAACAACATGTAACCGTTTGTCATGCTAGCATTTTAAAGGACCAATTGTAGAGAAAACACAGGAAATTATGACAACAATGGGTATGAAGTGTGGCCCAATCACAGGAGCGCACGTAAAGCCCTCAGACATAAGAAAACCTTCTCGAGGATAAGTAATATCACTAATCAACGGCCTCTTGTTATCATCATCGGGCAATATGTAATATCACTTACCTTGTGCGTCAGGAAGATCCGTTTCCATGGCATCATGGTCTTCAACCACGTCATCATTTCCATGCGGGTCCGGTATGGCATTACCACCTTCCTCAGATACCACATCGTCAGTATCCATCTGATCACCGCCATCCAAATCAAGGTCATTCTCGTCAATGTCGATATCTGGGGCAGGTTCAGAGCCAGGTTCATCTAGGAGTTCATCCGCATTTTCACCGCCCTCATTCGGTGTGCCGTCGGGATCTGCTTTGTTGTCATCTGTTGTGTCGTTTCCGGATTGATCGCCGACCTCCTGCTGCAATGATTGAGGCTCCGGATCATTAGAAATTTGTTCCACTTCACTAGTATAGTTATTATCACGACCAGATTGGTTAACATCGGCGTCACTGCCGTCGGCCGCCTCCTTGCTGTCGTCCATGGAAACACCCTCAATGTCAAGGGGGTCGCCAGAACCCTCAAGCGGAGGCTCCTCGTCTACAACTTCAGAGTCCAGCTGTGTCTTCTGAAGATCGTCGAAGTCCTCGTTTTGGCAAGGATTATCATCCTCTTCAATGTCACTAGACTCTTGAGCGTCCTCTACATCAAATACTCCGCCCTCAAACTCCAAGTCCACATCCACAGATGGATTCTCACCCGACATATCACCAGGCTCCGCAGCGCTATCCTTTTTGAAGTTGTCAAACATACCCTCCTCCGGTTCAACGTCGTCAGACACATTCTTCGCACCTGTTCCGTCCTCGAGGCCAGTGCCAGCGGCCCACTCATCTCGAGATTCGTGGGTCTCTTCACCCTGAGGGGGTTCCACATGGGCAATCGAATCAATTAGCTGTGCCATATAAAGACATGCTAGTGGTAACACACTATCCTTGCTCTTGAATTCTTTCACCTCAATTGTAGGTAGGTCTGTTACGGCTTTCGCTGTTGCAATGAGATGTCCAAGACGGGATGCCTCCCTATGGAAATAGGGGAACATGGGCAACGAGGAACTTCCAAAACTCTCAATGTCACCACAGAATGTCTTAAAGGCTTCCAACCATACACCTGATACAATGAAAGTGGAACCTATATCCCTTAAACAATCAAAAGCGCGGAATTCTGCTGATTTCTTCAACCACGATCTAAATTCAGACACCCCATTTAGCAGACGGCTTGGCCTATTTGGTTCCTCTTTGAATGGCTTCCTACCACATGATGGAATTTCGCAAAGTGGACCCAAAAACAGATCATTATCATTTGCCTGTAAGGCACCTTCGTAAATATCGTCAACGATGGATAGCATCTGATGTAAACAGCTGCAGTTCATTTGGTATATTGCCTGGTAATCAAGTATACCGTGCATATATTGTGATAAGGTGCAACGCTCAAACTCAGCAACGTCATCCACGATGTTGGATTGCGCTGCACGTAACATGCTTACCAGGTAACCGAAAATGTTAAGATCAACATTCCGGCTGAAAAAGTCGTGCATGTCCTTGTCCTTTCGGAAGGATTCATTAATATCACATATGATGTGTAGAGTGCGCATAATATGATCCCTGGCTTGCTCAGCCTCTTTGCAACCGTTGCAACGCATGCTAGTACCGAGATCCAACCAACTGAGCCAGTCACCAGCATCATGGCCTGATGACGCCTTATAACCGCAATCAGTCAGGAGCTTTCCAACTTCCATGGTAATACGTGTAATATGGACACGTGATATCTCTTTTTTATTGGTGCGGACGTATTCGATGTTGCTACGCAGACACTCCAATAGCGTTGAATCATCAGCATCATGTGATGCTACAGTTGGGCCCGCAGTGCCTATCGCATCTTCTGATGTCGTCCCGTCAGTGTTTGACACTTCATCGACTTGCCCAAGACCATCTACGCTGTACCACTGCACAGACGATGTGGCGTAGACGGTTGACCATGGTTGTGCTATACCCTCCTGGAAACGACGCAACACCGATGATAGCTGGCTCTTCTGCTTATGTACCAACGTGCATATCGACACATAATCGTTACCGCTCCAGTTGATGCGCTTCACAAGCTCGTTTACTTCACGGTGGGATTCCTGTTTCAGAGCAGAGATACGTGAGGCAACTATAGGCTTCCATAGTTCCAGGAAGCACATTATATTTTCCAACACCGAACACATGACAACTTCAGTTTGAATAGACGTATCGCGATACAATGAAACCACAGTTCTCAACATCTCAAACACAGGCTCAAAGTGGGCCAAAGGTGTTGCCATTACGAAAGTCATGATTTCAGATGCACAGTTGGAGATGCGTGTCGGTAATGAGACGCTGGCATCGTGCATAGAGCTGCACATCTCCATGAAATAAACAAGACAACTGTATGAACTCTCACGGAAAGAAGCAAGTCGGTCGTCAATCGTCAAATACCATCCCTTCAACTCACTGCGTCGCAAATCTAAAATCAAATTCTCAAGCTCCGATGATAACTCTCGAAGTGATATACCGCTGTGGGAAATGGCGTTCCATTTGTGGACTCGAGCTACCAAATTCTCCAACAGCGTTACAAGAAGGGCCTGAGTAACTGTAGGCAATCTCACCTTGGATATTGAGGCCAACATTGACTCTATATCTAACAGCTGCTGTTGGCGCTCAAACTGTGACAGGAGTGCTTGAACACTAACACCTAACCGCGTCATTATATCCCATGCCGCCATACAACAATTGATGTCCACACTCTTATAAAACGAATGAAAGCCTGCATTCCCCAATGTAGCTTGATAGCCGAAATGCTCTTCGGAGGCTGCCATCACTCTGCGGGAGAGCATCACGCTCTCATCATATTGGAAGAATGATGTACAGGGTATGCCGCAAGCAATACTCAAACACAGTGCAGAGTTCATCTGCCGCGTCGTATGCCTTATGCTCGCAGACGAAGACTCGCTGCTAAACTGGCCATCCATATCCGACTGAGCGGAATCGGCATAAAGGCGGGCGTCGCCATAAGTGCCCTTATCAGATATGGCCCCACCACGGAGATATATCGTAAGCATTCTGCATATGACGGCGATCCGCTCTAATTCGCGGTTCTGCTCCACTTCCTTAATGGGCTCATCATCCTCCAGATCCAGGGCCTCGTACTCATCCATAGGGCCACAGTCTCGAATTATCGCTCGTACTATCTCTTGCTGAGAAGGTAAAAGATCGTGAACGCCCTTGTGTGCACTCTGCTGCGCCATGGCAATGCATGACTGCAGCAGTGACATGCGCATTTCCTGGCCGTCCGAACGCTCAATCTTGAGCTTTGATGCAATACCCGATAACAGCAGCACCGCGTATTTCAAGCATTCCATTGAAGTGGGCCTCAGAAGGTCGTGACGAACACTGGAAAGCAGACAATTCACATAACAGCAGACATCGTAGAGTCCCTTTGAATCATAGAATTGGGCACTCAGATTAATCAAATCACCTTGGCTGACACGTTTCAAAATGTTGAAGGGAAATGTCAGACACTGCTTGGCCACCCTAGCATATTGCACTGTTCTAGGAATAGCTCTAACCACTTTAGAAGACCCAGAATTGCAGCCACTGATGCCAAAAACCAAACAATACAACCCAATGAGAAGCGGCCTTAAGACCTCTGGAACAACCACGTACTGTCGCAACAGGTAATGGCGGAAGTTCAGCAAGCATTGCAAATCGCACCGAATGGTAAAATCACTTCCTAACTTCAGACTCTCTCTGCAAAACTTAGTCAAGTCACATTGAAGGTTAGATAGAAGAGCGATGGTATCAATAGTGCCAATATGCTCGACTGACTCATCTTCTGGTGTGTATGAACGCAGTGAATAGGCCTCTCTTTCGCCATCACTCAACTCAGATATTTGAGCCGTCAAAAAGTTGTATGATCTACAGCAATCGCCATCCGAAAGCATGTCCAGACGTACGTACTTCTCCAAACGGCGTTCAAGCTTTTTTCGAAGGTTGTTGCGGTATTCTCGGTCGAGTTCAGCTTGAACGTCAGCAACCACCACTCCCATGTTGGGGATACACATAATGAGGAGTAAACCGCACATGCGCCAAATATCACTAATTAACGTTACCCTTGACTCGACGGGTGATGAGGCGAGCTTCGAAAGAAGTTGCATAATCCTAGTTGCCAGCCGATGAATAGTCGCAGAGATGTCATGGAGGCCACGTGGAAGCGTTGTATTGGGGTCTTCGCTATCCATCACTATATTATCAGGGGAGAAAGCATCAAACATTTCAACACAGGATACTTCTTCCAGTGTTATGGCAGTGTATAGCGAACGCAAATTGGTGCATATGGATGCTGCGTCAATACTGAGGGCCTTAGAGAGGATGGGTGAAACCAGGGTCAACACGAAAAACAACCCACTCCATTGAGGCATAGGGATGCTTTCGCTCAACATTTTATGCATGCATTCAATACGTTGCAAATTCGCTCGCAGAGATGGTAAGCCATTATCCTTAGACACGCAGTCCCAAAATAAGACCACACTTGTGATATCATCCAAAGTCTCGAGTTGCGGTACCGATGCAGATATGCCACTCAGGCCAGCCTCGCTTCCGTTCACAAGACTCACCATGTATCCCAATAGGTCAAGCTCTACGTCCACCGATATAGTATCGTGCAATGACCAAGTGTCCAACACTATCTGGTACACGAAACTGCAGTTGTAGCCGTCATTCATCAGTATGCGTAGCGATGCCAATGTTGACACCAACACAGGCAAAAATGAGCTCGGTAAGTCACTCTGCATCCCGACGTAGAGATTCAAAATCTCGGCTGCATAGTCATACACCTTACGTAGCATAGCACCAGATGTATCACCAACCAAGAACTGATGGCACAGCCAACAGCAAAGGAACTTCAATCGGTCGTATACAAACTTGGCGAGGGCAGGGTTTGGAGTTTCAACGCGACGTATGGACAACACTGTCCCGGATTTCAATGCCATACATGACTTAACAGATGACCCCATGTATTCAACATAGGCATCGACAAATTCCAAAACGTTCTGAATTGTGACGTTGGACTCTGTATGCAACAAAAGGTTGCGCTGATTCGGTATTATAGCGTACAGACCATGGCAATGCAATTCCAAAGCAAGGTCAAGGTCGGAAGAAATGCGACCTCCTATTAAATCAGTGGAATAGTCTGTCAAATACACCTCATGTTGCTTAATGAGGGCTGGTCCATGGTGCAGATTCATGCGGAGCGTATCCAAGACTTCCACAGAAACCTTCTTCAATGTGTATTGGGTAGTTATCGGTGCATCATTGGTCTTATTAGCAAGAAGGTATGACATGAACTGTAGCTTGGATAAGGCACACATTACGGACTCTCCCTTTACTAACATATTAACAAGACAAGCAGAGAGCCTCTCAAGAAATTCGGCAGAACCCAAGCTCTCGAGGTATTTCATGAAATCGAATCCAAGGAAACTAAAGAGGCTTTGTATCTCGTACGTATCTCCATCCGAACTGATACAACACTGTAACAGGGGCTCCACTGTAAACTGTGGAATTGCCATGCCGGATGTGGACGCTACCACCTGGTAACGTTTCTCATAATCCCAAACGGAACCACGGAACATAAACCATATAGTGGAATCCTCATCCGGAACACCTTTATCAAAACCAGCCACAATCATGTCACGTTGGAAACGGTCATCAAAAATCGTGCAACGCTGCAAAAAATCGGTAACCAGATTTAACGCACTACAGGGGGCATCAGCTATGTTGTGGAAACACCAATCCAAGCAGCACTCCAAGATCTGCAATGCTGCATCCTGAAATTCTGGAGGCAATAGGCGTGATACTTCCCTGGTGCTCAAACCCAAAGGCGTGTCCAACATACACCAAGATTTTAAAAATAACCAATCACAATGGGAGGAAACATCAAATGCAAATTCAGATAGATACCACCCCAGGACACAGTTGCACAGGGACATAGCCACGCATGTGGGCCACGTGTAGTTGCGGACGCTCCTCACCAAACGCGCACCATCAATAAGTGTGGAACACCTGAAAACGACTTTGCGAGGCTGATCAATTGATATGTCTTCTGGTATAACACCCAGACTGGCCAAAGTCCCCCCTATCTGATGGTAAAGATTGTCCATGAACTGACACTTGGGCGCTTCATTCAAGATAGGGTGCAGGGCATCTGGAAAACCCATGTGTACCTCCATACAGCGGTTACGGAAGGCACGGGAAAGGCGTCCAACATACTTGGAATCAGCCGTCATGAAGATGCGGAAGTTTGGATGGGGCTTTATCACACGGTTGCAATTGCCGCTCTCATTTAACGCGAGATTGCCACCAACCTCCAGGAGGGAGTTCAAGCGGTCAAGAATTGCAGGGTTCGCATGGTGGATGCGACTCAGCAGCATCCAACTCCCGTTCTCAATTGAAGATACGAGGGGACTGTCAACCCACCGAAAACTTCCTGGGGAACTGCCACCGTCGCTATCTCCCACCTGCTCGAAACCTCCTAAAAGGTCGTTGGTATCGAAACACGGCAGTATTGTCAACTCTACCAAAGACTGGCCGCAACGAGAAGCTAAGCATTTGATGACGCTCTGCTTACCGCTTGAAGCTGGGCCAACCAGCAGAACTGGAAAATTGAGATGCGCGGCGATGTGAACTGTATGGTGCACCTCCTCCTGGCTCTGCATCCAAATAGGCTCGTAACAATAGGATTTAGGCGGCTTGTGAACTGTGCCTATGGTTTCTTGGTGTGCGTTAACTACCTTGTTATCTAGTTCATCGCCATTGTCTACATCCATACCACCTTTAACGTGGTCTACCGGATACCAAGCAAATGGCCTCACTTTTGATATTCCCATCTCATAATCATCCCCAAAAAGTGCATGCAACATTGACGCTGTGTTCTTACGAGAGGCCAAGCGTGACATAAATACAAACCTGAAACCTTCCTCAAATTTTCCGGACGGTACTCCCCGAGACAAAGCATCACACAATCGCAAACAGTCACGCAGATTCCATTCCCAAGCCTTTTCTGAATCCATACTCTTTATATATAACAGAAGACAAACTATTCTACTTACTGTAGAGGATGGAATATCCGGATAAAGGTGAGCTAAAATGCCCGTATAGTCATGCTCCTCCAGGGGCGGGCAATAGATCTTCGTGAAACGATTAAGAAACGACTTGGGCAGATGCTTTCGTCCACAACCATCAATTGCTGGGTTCTGAGAGGCAAATAGACGGAAAGATTCGTGGCACTTGATGAAGCGATCCAGTTCCGGGATGAAAGTCTCTCGACGATGGTCAAGCAATGCGTTCAACCCCTCAAGAACCTGCTGACTAGCTAAGTTAAGCTCGTCCAAAACAATCCAATAACCGTTAACAGCAGCTTCGAGGACCGGGCCATTATGCCAGACGAACTTCCAGATGCCGTCAACCACAGCAGGAATGTCAGAACCAAAGAGATCCATAATGTCAGTATGCTCCGATAGATTCACTCGCAACAGTCTAAACCCGCATAAGGATGCCAATGCACTGATGCTGGCGCTTTTGCCTACACCAGGCTCACCCTCCAGCAAAATTGGTCTATTGACCTCTAACGCACGTAAAATTTTTCCAACCATATGCAGGCAGTTCTTGGACTCCAAATTGTATGAGTGGATGCTACTAATTGGGTCCAGAGACAAGTTTTGCAGCTTTGAATGAACCCAACTGTTGTTATTAAAACTCTCGAGGGTGCCATCAACGTCCACAGTAGGATTATGATGCGAAAGAATGCACAGCACTTCCTTCAGTGATATCCCTGAAACACCGGTAAAGAAATTGTCAAGGAAAATCACATGCGCCCCGTGTAAAAATGATTCGAGCGGTTTAGCAGTAGACAGGAGCTCAGCCCACTTTATGATATCACGCAAAGTAAGCTTCTGGTGTGGGCATCGTTCGTTGTGAAGACGCATGACATCGACAATGGAGTGTGCCACCCAATCTGGTTGGCCGCAACTGTAGTGGTCTAGGATGTTTCGCAGAGTTTCGAAGTTGACTATGTCAGGAGTAGGGATATAAATCACAGTGAAACGGTTCAGTAGTGCCGGACTCAGCTCCCGCTTGCCGTGGTCGCCGCCAGGATTCATCGTTGCAAGAAACCTAAAATTAGGATTTGCTCTAATTACTCGTAAAACATCGCCCCCAGCTTCAGGAATGGTAAGAGTGCTGGGCAACTCCAGCACAGAATTCATCTTCTCCAACACAGCGTCGTCCGCTAGAGAAATCTCATCCGCAAGAAACCATTCTCCCAACTCCATAGAACGGGTGAGAGGGCCGTCTACCCACTCAAATAAAGCGTTAGTAAACGATTTAACAATATCATTGACGACAGTCCTCATATGTGCCGGATCCAGTGATTTCATCTTCTGCCGTTTGATGTGGCGTTCATCATCTGACGCCATGTCGCCGTCCAAAAGAACAGATACCAACCCTAAAATATCAAGAAACTTTGTGCGGTTCACTCGTGCTAATGGTGAGGACATCACCTCACGAAGGTACTCTAAAAGTTCAGCGCACCGTACATCATCCTCAAAGTAGTCTATAAGCTTACCAACATTCGCATGAAAGGATTTAAGGCCCCTAATAGGTCGGAAACTGCCAATGAAATCGTTTGATTCGCTGTTCTTGCTCAGATTTAGTATATTCAGACGACGTCCTTGCAATTTTGCCAAAAGCTGACAAATGGTAGTCTTCCCGATGCCAGTGTCCCCCACCAATAGCACAGGCTCGCTATTCTCAAGAGCTCTCAGTAATAACGTCACCAAACGAGTGGTTGTGCCCTCAAACCATAGATAATTCTCTTGGGCGCAAAGATCGGACTTGCTTAAACCCCTAGATTGAAGGAACCTACTCAAAGACAGGTCCGACGCGTAGTCTACTCTCAAGTATTTCGGTTTTGCAGGCTTCGATAACAAACAACAACGCTCGAGCACTTCGCGAACGATCTCCTGCTCAGCAGGGTTACGTAGCTTCTCCGCTATCACGCACCATCCATAGTATGCAAGACCTTCGTCATCAACACGAACACGATTAGCCCACTTTATCAGATCGCGCAGAGTTATCAATACTGATTGCCTTTCAAACACCATAGAGTTCATAGGGCATGCTTGTATAGCCTGGAATGCTGACACTATCTTCTCAGCACGGGACAAGGGTATGTGGCAGCGCTGATGGAGGACTTGTTGCAAATCAGCCGCATCAAGACCATCAATGTAGAGCTGAACAAAACGATTGCAAAAGGCCTTGGACAGCTGTTTTCGACCTCCATATATGCTGTTTGCAGGGTTCTGTGTGGCGAAAATCATAAACTCAGGATGTGACTTAATAGTCTCCCCAGTTTCAGGCACATATATCTCACGATTATCGTCCAGTATCCGGTTTAAAGCTTCTAATATCTGGCTTGGTGCCAAGTTCAACTCGTCCAAAATTACCCAGTGGCCTTCACGCATGGCAGTTACAATGGGGCCGTAGTTGAACCTGAGCTGGCCACTTGCGGAGTCGAAAACAAACTGACCAAGGTATTCAGACAGGTCGGTATGCTCGTGATTGTTGATACGAACACATCTATGGCCTGTTAACTCGCTCAAATATTGCACCAAGGAGGTCTTGCCGCATGCGGTAGGACCTTCCAAAAGCACTGGCACGCGTAAACCGCTCAACACCCGGCATATACGACGCAAGTTCTTCTGGATATTGGGAGTCACGATGAAGTAATCCTGCTTATGAATAGGCTCGCTTCCACGACGGATCCAATACCCCTCAATTCGCACGTAGTCAACACTTTCCTCAAACGCTGTGGAAGACCGAGACGGCAATGACGGTAGCAACGACACCACCTTGGAGAACGAAAGAGGGCCCAGCGAAGATGCAAAACACGATAAAGCAGCGTCAACGAATGCCTCTTTACCATCCCTTATTGCACGGTGGCAACGTTTCATTACACATTGAATGTAACGAATGGTTCGTACGAGATTACGTAGGGTGAAAGTCGGACACTTGAAAGAACCGTCATCTAACTCGCTGAGGTGGCACATTTCCAAAACACGATGGTAAAAGTGACATATGTCGTCGCACGGAATACTGCGGTCGTCCTGATCCACGTACGATGACACTACAATGGAAATGTCCTCAATCGTGTCGATAGAATCGACAAATATCTCAGTCATCTGAGCTCGGAAGTTCGATGGCAATTCCTTCTTACCACTCGTGAATGTCACAAAATCACCCTTGCGAATAATGGGTGGGTTCATGCACGCAAATACCCTAAAATTCTCGTGGATATCGATGACCCGGTTGCCACACTCGTAAAGTTCAAACTTGTTTACCGCTCTCGACAGGATGCCTACAAAACGCTGCAAGAGATCGGATGGTGCTAGGTTTATCTCGTCAAGCAAAATCCAAGAACCCTCACGTATCGCCTGTATCAGGAGGCCCTCCTCAAATTTGAATTGCAAGTTCGGGCCAACCTCCTTTAACATGTCTTTGTATTTCTCGTATATGACCATGCCGCCACTTGGAATTGACTCCAATGGCTGTTGTAAGTAATGCAGTTGAACATTCAACTTGGCCGCAGCCTCAGCTCCGCACCTCATATTGCATTCAGTTCGCAATGTGGTAATCTCAGACTCAAGCTCCCCAACGTTGGAACTAAGGAGCTGACCCAAAGCCACGGAAATGACCCGTATCAGCTTGGGATATAGCCCCTTCCGGAAAAGCTCCACAAGATGATCAAGGAAGCATAAAATATTATCGTCAACCACACAACAGCGTAGAAACACAACTAAAGCACGATTAAAAAGGCATGTAGAGACGTCAGCGATGTTGTCCGGAAAAAAACTGCCAATGAGATCCTCTGCCTCTGACTGCTCACTGAAAACATATACCTTCAATGCATTACCCGTCAGCTTTGCGAAATGCTGCACTATGGCCGTCTTACCACTTCCAGTTTCTCCAACGAGCAGTACAGCTTCGTTGTTTAGGTAACATGACATGAGCTGATGCAAAACCTTGAGGTGGACACGCGTAGTGTCATGACCCTTAATCTGGTTGATGGGAAGAATACCGTGGCTGGAGCTACGAGAAACGCCAAACTGCTCAGCAATGTCACTGAGAAGGCTTAGACGTGCGTTGTCACATGAAATACCCGCCAAAAGAACACAGTAAAATGCTTCCAAAATTACGCCCTTGGTGGAACTGGATAAATAGCCATCGAAAGCGGTCCCAGATGTATGCAAACGATGTGAAATTTTGAACAAGTCAGACATGTTGAAACCACGATGATCATTCAGCTTATCTCGAAGCGCAAAAAATGACGATACAACGGACTTGCAAATGGGACGCAACGTAACATATCTGTCTGAAATGATATCCACACAGTCAGATTCCGATAGAGGAGGGATGCAGGCTCGTTGCAGGTGTTTCAAACTACCACCCAATGTTGAGGTGTGCTTTGTCGTTATGAAGAAGTGGAAGTTACTCGATGCTTCCACAGTCTCATTCAGCTCGGGGATAGTCACAAAGCCTTGCTGGCAGACACTGTAAAGCAGACATGCGATGCTGTCAGATAACGTCTCATCAAAAATAAGCCACCGACCACTACGCATCGCTGTTGTGAGAATGCCATAGTTGAATTTAAACTCCCCTACTTTCTCTGTGCATATCCATTGCCCTAACAAAGTCTTCACATCTGTCCTCTCGTCTGTGTAAATGCGGCTAATTAGGTCATGAGATATGCCCACACGATTGGCAAGCTCGTAAATGTAAAACTCCTTACAGCACTCGCCAGAGACTATTGAACCTAAGCTCACGTCGAGGTTGCACAGCATACTCGACAAAACGTCCGAAGAATAATCAAGCTCCACGAAGGAATCATTTATAACCACATTGCGGGACCTTAAATATGAAACTCGGTTACCAATACATACGAGGTTCTTGCACTCAAACTTTGGTGTATTTAGGTGAACGATAACGATGTGAAGATCCGAAAATGGAGAACACCTATCACCCAGAATATCCAATGACCCTACCTTCCCCTCTCCATGGCTGACGTCTGAGTAAGTTGATGAAAGCCAATTAGTTATATCAGAATAGTTGGGGAGATTTATTACGGCGGATAAACCTCGTAAGAGCCTGAACTTGTATAAGAGCACGGTCTCCGGCGCATCTGCACAACTATCTAGATCAAGTTTTATCAAAGCGGTGGTCTCGTGGAATTTCAGAAGCTCGCATAATGCATTGTGTGCTTTTCGCTGGAGGCGTGCATCGTGACGTAAACGCCACAGGAGTGTCAAGTGTTCAAGGACAAGGCCATTGATAACACCAGGTGCATCCATAAACTCAACAAGAAACGACAAAGCGATATCAGGGAACTCTCCAATCACGTCAGATGATGAAAAAGGGTTCAAAAGACATGACAAAAATAGGAACCGGAATTTCAGCCACCCTTCAGTGACATCCAGATCCTTGCGTCCTACGATAGAGAGCGCGCATGCGCTGGAAATCCTGCGAAAGTCACTATCATAACATAAGACGCTACCGTAAACTGTTGGGACGCTGGAAGCGAGATGTAGCCAGGAGTCCAGCGAGTCCGACGGCAGGGAACTGGCTGGTGATATACCAACGGCACTAAACCTTGATAAAACATCATTCATATCCTTTGTTGCATCTGCATCTGACGGCGGAGAAAGTACAGCTGAGAGCCGCGTGCAATACGCTCTCAAACCCGAATCTTCCTCCATTATAGGCACGTCCATTATGCGCCTACAAGTAGTACCCAAAATGACGCTTTGGCATCATAAAGGGCGTATATAGGCATTTTAGATGGGCGATTTTTGCCCGAAATTAGAAGTAAGTAGATACAGCTCATCATGAGAACCAACCGATTTACAGGCCGCACAATGATGTCGTCTCCTCAGTGGTATGAGTTTTACATGTCTAAATGGAGCATAATACATCCATTATTGGTTCAACAAAAGATGTTGCTAACAAGTAATCGATGTGTATATGTTCCAAGGGGCGCAATATGTGGAGTCGGCAGATATGTGAACTTGTGAACGCAAAACTGGCCACGCGACAGGTTGTGCATACTTTGGCAAACAAGTGCCAAATCTGCCATGTATAATAGATAAATAACTTTATATGTTTGTCTTAACCAATGCGTCTCCGTATGGCGAGCTAAAATCTTGCAGATATCGCCAAAATGCTTAGGACAGGAACTTCTCAAGACCCTTCAGCCAGAAGATGTACTCACGCTGCTCCTTGTCAATGCTGCACGAGTCAATGAAGTCGCACAGTTCGGAATCCACGCCAAGACTGCCTAGCCACTCGTCAAGAGTAGCCTGGAGGCTGTCATCAAGGTCCTCAAAGTCCGGACCGTTGTATGTCGACACCTAATGCAAATGAAAAATAGTGCTCGAAATGACATACCGAGTTCTTAGACGCTTCATCGCTGAAGTAACGTACGTTGCAGATCATGTACCTGAACTTCTCGTCGTTCTGAAGAGTGCTGCAGTAGAACGTGATACCCTGGCCGTCCTTCTTCTCAACAGTGACGGAAAAGTCAGTCATCTCCGCATGCGACTCGCCGTCGCCCTCAGTCTCGAAAGGAGAGACCAATTGGAAGTCCACAGTCACCTTCTTGTCTAACAAAACATTAAATTAATTCGTAACAGCCTATCGATACAATAGATATATCAGTCTCTTAGGCTCACAAAGAAAATGCGCCTGCCACATTGTTCGTCCATAATTACCAGCACACATACAGTAATACAGCCATTCCAGTGTTATATCGCAGGAATGCTTCATTCCTACACGGAAACATACCCTCTACAGTCTTCTCCAGCGTCATGTTTATGTCACCATCCTTCTCAACGAATGTCCAGTCTGAAGAAATGTGATCGGTTCTATGCCGTTACTAACCCTTCTTATCCAAAAACGACTTGATGGTGGCAGGAGACTCGTAGTTCGAGTTCTCGTGGTGAATCTCACCGTGTACAAGCTGCAACAGCTTCTCCGACTCAGCCGAAAAACAGCGCATTTTCTGGAAAATTGCCTTGTTGTGAAGCGTGTTTTCGACACGGGGGAAAAGGCCAGCACTTGGAAGAAAACCACGAGCAGTTCCGAAACGGCGAACGCCGCGAAGAAGAGAACTTCTTATTGCCATGATAGAATCTCAGGTAAAACCGCCAATTTCGGACTGATAGTATATGTTAGGGCAAAGTTGATTGAGTAAGCGACGCCAAACGTGTAAACGGAAGCATTACGAACGTTGGAAATGGGGATCATAAACCAACGGGGTCATTAGACATTACCTCGTTTTAATGCGAATAGACGCAATAATAATGGACTATTAGCAGTGTAACGCTCGTCAAATATCAACATAACCTAGTAGAGATGCAGCGAGGCGTTACAGACACCATTATGTCTAATAGTGGATGCACTACGCGTTACAGTCAAATAAGCCACAACCTTCCGTTGCTTGTGGAGTATGTAATAGGGTGTAGGTAAACGTTCTTGGACATCGAGGATGATGTGTCTATCAGTTAGATATGAAACGCTTCATGTGAAAGATGGCAGCGCACACGGCAAGGAGCCCAGCGCCATGGTTGGCGCCACTCAACAGGGATATCAATGTGAAAATAGTAACAACCTTAACTAAAATAGACTTAAGACCCAAATTAAGTACTGCACGGAGTGGGGTTCGAACCCACGCGGTCTTACGACCAGAGGATCTTAAGTCCCCCTCCTTAACCACTCGGACATCCGTGCGCTGCGAAGGGGCGAAATATTTACCTTATAATGCCACAGTTTATGTTAGACAACCGCCCGTTTACGACTTAATAATCTTCGCCACGCGAAAGGACCTCCTTACAAGTCGGTCGGAGAAGTATGGTGTGCTCCAACTGAGAAGTGTAACACCCCTTTATGTCAGACAGGGGAGGGTAGGGGTTCACAATGCCTTTGTCAACAAGGTGCTTCAAACCGATCAGATTCTTACCGCCAGTGAGGTCGTCAAGCCATCGCCGACAAAAGGCAAGTGTCCCGAAGTTCTAGGAAATGTCAATCATCACAGGTATTGCACCTACCGCGTTGATGCACTTCAGAACGTCGCGGGCTCCCTTCAACGTCAACGGGACGAAACCAACGTTATAGTCCTTCATGTAGTGTGAACACTCCATGGACTCCACAATCATGCCCTTCCCAGTCGACGCAAACGTCTCTATTGCAAACAAATCACCCTCTTCCATAATGTCCGTGCAACCGCTGTTGCGAACAATCGGGACAGCCTTACCAGAGTGAATGCGATACGGGCCAATGCTGTGCCCCGTCAGGTTTCGAATGGACTTCACGGGGTAGGTCACGCCATTTATCTCAACCTCGTGGCTCTCAATCGTCTCCTGGATCACCTCGCCTATCTCACACAGACGCGCGTCAATACCGGCGTGCTTTATGCCCACGTTAGTACCTTCTTGCGTGGCCTTTAGCAATTCGTCGTACTGCTCGTCGAAAGCCACAGTGAACGCACAGTCAATGATGTGGCCGTTTACGTGTGTCCCGAAATCCAACTTGCAGACATCACCCCTCTTGAGGATGGTGTTGTCGCCGTAGTTAGGAGTGTAGTGAGCTGCGCACTCGTTCAGCGAACACCCTGTTGGGAAGGCATAACCACATTTCAGGCCGTCAGCCGCAATCAGCTCTCTCGACTTTGTCTCCACCGCATTCACAAGATCCAACAATTTTATGCCTGAAACACCATGCAACCATAATCAATACAACCTACCGGGACGAACTACCGACTGGACATAGCGTCGCACTTGTCGATGAACCTCTGCTGCGCGACGAAGGTCTTGGTAGGAATCCGCAGACACCTTCTCCATGTGCCGCTTCTCAGCGTCGTTGGCACGAGAAGCTCCGGCGCCACTGTATTCCCATTCTTCGCCTAAAAGGTTGTACAGTATCATAGTAACAGCACTCACCCGTAGGGAATAAGCGACCCTTGAACTGCTCGTGAACAGGCTTGTCCGGTGGAATGACAGATGACCACTTATTCAACCGTCGAAGAGGCTCTCCCGGAACGGGGTTGAACAAAAGTGGGTTCTTGGGGGTGATAGATAACGATTCGAGCTCCAGAAGATCGTCCAGAGAATCACTGGGAACCTTAGCCTTCTTCTTGCGCTTGCCTACTGCGGAAGTACCTGTCACGACATCAGATGATGACTCCGGAACCGTCATATTTTTATTCTAACTGTAACACTATTTCCAGCATCTGCGGAACATAAAATACTGCAGCGGTGGCGTTGCCGATACCACTGGAAGGCACATGGGGAAAGACAAGCTTTGTAGACACTAATTAAATCAAATGTGTGTAAAATGTTCGTGGAAACAGTTATGAAAAGATGTCTAAGTACTCATATGGCACGAATTGTGCCATTCTGTAGACATCCGACTCTGCTCCCTTATGGCACAGGAAAGCCACGTCTTCAGCACACAGTCATAGGGGCACAAAGACATGTCACAGAGGTGCCACCTAACAGGGAAGAAGGCTCAGTTAGGCCAGCAGTGCCCACGACCGCCCGAAACTACAGAGAACCCGCTGTAACAGACCCAGGAAGAGAAGCTACATGGGAAAATGACAACGGGACTGGCGGAATCAAACACACAATGAGACTCTGTAAACCAGGAAGAGAAAGACATGTAGCCTACTGGCTCTTGGGTTGGTGTTGTAATCGTGGAAATAACAATGTTGCAGGTTCTGCCGGAATAACAGCCGGAGTCATGGCGGTCGGGGCATATGTAAGGCTCAATGAAAGTGGGCTTTCCATGCTAGATTGGCACCTGCTAGGCAGACACCTGCCAAAGGACGAGGATGAATGGACCCGGGAGTTTGAGCGCTATAAGGTAAAACACTTCAGGTAACTATTAATGTACACGTGCAGACCACGCCAGAGTACAAAGAGGTACACTATAATATCGAAATGGGCGAGTACAAACGCATATACCTCAACGAGTGGGTACACAGAATGCTTGGACGGCTTTCAGGGATATGCTTTGGTGGAGGTGCCCTTTATCTTGCAGTAAGGGGTGCCCTTACCCCCGGAGGATACCTGCTAACACTAGGTAACGTGACACAAAGCGAAACCACATCAGAATTACAGCTGTTGTGTCTCTAGGGCTATCACAAGCATTCGTAGGGAAGTGGATGGTAGAAAGTGGTTTCAAGGAACCCGAAACTGAATATAAAATGCCCAGGTAAGCTGACATGACAGGCCATACATCTCACGCTCAGAGTGTCGCCGTACCGGCTGTCTATGCATTTTACAAATGCCCTTGCCATATATTCTATATGCCTGTGGAACGGTTTGAAGCTCCTCAATCAGACAAAAACGTCAGTAAACTTGGGCTCTCTGCGAAAAGTTAGGTGCTTGGGGAGAGCCACCCTTGCATCCTTGTTTATGACAATGTTATACGGTACTATAGTAGCAGGTAATGATGCAGGGCTTGCGTATAATACATGGCCGAAAATGTTGGACTCCTACATCCCAGATGACTACTCCCAGGTCAACACCCTTAGGCACCTGTTTGAGAAGACTGGAGTGGTACAGTTCAACCACAGATGTCTGGGATACATCACCGCAACTCTAGCAGGACTCACCTACTGGAGTGCCAGAAAACCTGGGATCCCGGCTGCCGTGCGAAAACTCGCCATGGGTACACTGCATGCGTCCGTGCTGCAGGTTCTCATAGGAATACTCACCGTGCTTAAGCAGGTCCCCCTACACGGTGCAATGACGCATCACGTCAACGCAATGGCCACATGGTCTGTATTACTGGCACTTTTGCTGCGTTTGCGTTAAACCTATTATAACGCACAGGCAATTGTACAACCCGCAAACATACGCATAGCCTCTATTATGTACTGAGTATCGCTGCTTCTAACTAGTACATATCTGTACTTATAAATGTATCTAGACTTAATTCGTCATTAAAGGTGTCTAAATCACTTGCGGTTGAAGAAATTCATAATTGAGGCTGTTCCAGCTGCGCCAGCAATCTTACGTTTCTTCTGAGCCTTGTTGCCGGATGTGATTACAGGGGTAGTACTTGTAGCTGGTTCAACCGGGCATACTTTCTGAGGATGTACAACCTTGGACGGCACAAGGCAATTCCTTGCCTCAACGCTTAGCATCTTGGAAATCGAAGCCCACGCAAACGACCGTAACTTGCGGTCGTCATATTCAACATGATGCTTTCGCACATGTTTTGATTCCGATGTCATAGTAGAGACGCAATAGGCACCCATCATTATGTTGTTCTCCTTGACATACTTCTCCAAATTCTGCACCTTGTAATCGAGCATTGCACGGAATTTGTCGCGGTTGGGCTTGAAAAGTTTATCCTTAGAATCAGCAGGATCCAAAACATCACATAAGTACTCCAGCCTCTCCCGAATGCCATCTATGTTGTGGTTCCAAACCGCAAAGGCACCAGCCTCCAAGGCGCTGCAGCCCTGCGATTCATCTGGGCCGCTTCGATAAATGTCATAAATGCGCTGAGGGATGGAAATGAACTTGTCAGGATCGCGAAACAGAATCGATGTAATAATAAATATCGCATCAAACTTGAACGTCGCATAAAAATAGTCTTCGTTAACAATCTTGTCGCCCACAAACAGGCTCACAGGATTCACGTTTGGCTGTATACCACGCAACCAAAACAGCCTATCCCCAGAAACCAGATACAGCGCACTCTCACGAGGATCATTGGGACTCGGCAAATGTGCAACCTCGAAGGACGTGCCATCAATCGAGGAATCCAAAAACATAAAATGCGATGCAGGAGAATCGAGCTTAGGACTCTCTTTTTTGAGAGGCTTGCTCATAGATATGAAACTGGATGATCCCAGAAACATTTTGCGATGGAACTTGAAGAGATTTGGCAGCGCATAAGAGGAGGGGAATACTAGACACCCTTCCAAGGCCGTGTCAAAACGGGGATCACACAACTAATATAGAGTTGACTCTCATAAAAGAGGTCGCACAGCTACAGCAAAAGATGGTACATGTAACATAATGAGCAAACGTATGATTAGACAGTCAGTCAGGAAAATATTACATGAACAACGGGATTAAATATAATACTAGGTAGCTGGCGTAAAAACAATGGTATAACAAGTCATTTCCCGCTTAATATGTAATAATAATACTTATGAGAATAAATATATGGTCATGTGGCAGACAACGATGGCTCCGGTTAGCAAACGCAGCTAGCTTTGTAGGAACGGCAAAAAATATTATATTACCCTGTTATGGAACATGGGCATCGCAGCTGAAAATATGTTTAGCGGCTTCATTTCTTATAATGTCTGATTAGAGGTAGAGATCTACACTAAGAATGTGTTTCTCGCGCTTCATGCGACGATCGTATCACATACTTTGTGCACAGGTTACGTAGTTCATATCGAACTATGTAGTATAGAGGGTGTATGGACCATTCGAAGCCTTGTCTGAGTAATATGGTCGATGAAGAGATGGCCAGTCTACGTGCTCAACCTACACACCAATTGTGTGTTTCGCCAATATTACTTGGAGGGTGGTAGACGTATATACGTGAAAACGTAGCATGAAATAGTGTATATAGAAATGACTTTGGTGTGTAGCCACAGTGATAACTTTCTCTCGACACCTTGAGTGAATGTATTGCCGTGCATACAGGGAAACGGTCCCGATGAGACTATCAGTATGGCATCGCAAAATCACATATCGGTTGTATACAATTATGCGGCGTCTCCAACAGCATACACCTGGCATCCCAATATTCAGTGTCTACATGTATAACTGGATGATGTGGCGAGTCCCAACTTGAGAGGGGCGGTGTAACCGGTGATTCAGCATCAGTATTAGAGAGGTTACTCCATTCGTGGGCAGAATGATTTATTAGTTGCCGTAATTGGCACCAGTTTTATTTATCTACGCTGACCTACACGGCGTCGCGCAATATCCCCCAGTGGTGTATGCGTCCATAGCATTGTGAACCATTTGGTGACAATAGTGGACCCAGTACTCTGATGTTATAAAATCCTGCTGAGGAAGAAGTTATTTCACGGGAAAGTAAGTATTCAAGTTGTTCTACTGGGGAGGTTGCTCTATTGTTATTTACTGCGTCGAGAGCCCTCTACAAAATGGATTATGCGCCAATGATACAATCATCAACTGATGAAGGCGCCGCAAATAGAAGTGATGTGGACGATATTATTGGTCTAAGCAAGGAGGAAGAAACCTCCATAACACAACATACCGAAGAATCTAATCGGAACACGAAGGGTGATAAGCAGGAAGGGGCTCCAAAGAACGATGCCATGAAAAAATGGCGTGAAGAGATCCAGATGAATATAGAAGCCAAGAAAAAACAAGAGGCTGAGGCCCTACAGGCTGTCACCAAAAAGGCAGAAGAGGAAATTAATGAATGGCGCCGAATGAGGAAAGAAAAAATCGAAGCAAAGGTTGTCAACAGTGAAGATAACACCGGTAATGTTGTAAATACATCGGGTGAAGAACCTTTCAACTGGAAAAAGGTCGCCGATATGCTCACAAAAGGCGGGTACACATCGAACGACCAAAACAGTGGCCCATCGCAAAAAATGATCGATCTCATTTTCACAAAGGCCAAGGAATAGATGCTTAATTATACTGTAATGTCATATGTCCTGCGTTATGCTGGTGTAATTACGATGTCTATAAAGCCGTGCTGATCATCGAACAACATTTTTCTATATAGCGTGCGGCCATTGATATATATACATTATACATATGTTTATTATTGTGGCGTGAGCTATGTGTTGGCCCTAGTTGACTAATAACCGTGAGGCGTGAGAGCGAACCTCACGTCTCACAAAGCACGGCAGATGCCGCCGCCATAGGCTTCGGTCCTGGATCTGGCAATGATGGTATTGACCTCCGGGACATCCCCTGGACCCATCCCTCAATCTCTTCCATGACTTCTATGCCCAGCTCCCTCATGACGAAATCATAAGTTTGCTGGAGACATTCTCTGAATTTGACCTTCCATCCTGTCCGACACCCCCTAGTTCTTGTCTGTAGTTTCTGTGATATCTCGTCACTAGCCCATCACACGTCATCACGTAGGGAATGAGTCTTATCTCCGTGTTCTTGTTCCATTTATGATGCTCCATCTGCTTCTTCAGTGCCTCGTACTTGTGCTTCTTCTCAACTTCCACTTGTTCCAGGTTCTCCTGTGATGTAACTCCAACCTCCACCACCGTTATCCTATTTTTCTTCTCTTCTGCTAGTATTATATCCGGTCGATAGTGTGTCACTGTCTTCTCCGTTAGTACTGTATTGTTGAAGCTGATCCATCCGTGGTCTCCATGCACCCTGTCCTCCACCTTGTACTTGTCGATCTTCCCTCTCCGCTTTATGCCAATCCGTTTAGCCAACATGTAGTGAATTATTCGGGCTATCTCATCATGGCGTCTCGTGTACTCCAGGTGCACAAGTTTCTCACACTTGGTCGCCAGGTGGTCAACGTTAATCCTTTCATTACAGCCTCGGTGTATACCTGTCAGGCTTCTCCATGCAAGATTGCGGTCCTGCGGGTATATATATGCATTATATGTTCACCAAGATAAATTGTAACAGTATGAAAGGAGCCGAACATGCCTTATACAGCTAATAGGTGCTTGATTTTATACTTTGCAGCTGAACGTCCCTTCGAACTTTGATTTTAACTACTCTCGACAATCTAGATGCTAATAGAACTTATCTAACACTGAAATCTATTTGTGGCAGAAGTTGCTGGAGTTTTCGCGCTTTTATTGTCTCACAGTGCCTGAAATTGCCTTGTACAATATTTATAGACGTGGTGTTGTTTGGAGACCTGCTGTCACTTGAACCTATACCATATGGTTGGAACCCATTTGAAACAACTAAAGAACTGGTTCTCAACAAATCTGATGAAGCATCGAAATAGATTCGGATCCTTGCAACGAAGGACCCCTGTCAAACTCATGAAACTATTCGGTGTATAGCATCTCTTCATCTGGTAATTAAATTGGTTATTATATAGTATGGGGTGTCAGACGACCACAAGAATAGTTCTGCATCAATTTACACTTATTTCAGTCGTATTTATCCTATTGTCTTGCGAAAATACGACCTTTTGTCATATTTGATGGGGTGTATAGAATATTTTCCTATGAAGCAACACTGCTCGCTATCATGATTTTTAACATAATCAATACACTCTAAAATGGCGTAATTCTCTCAAAACTACAGCATAACATATGTTAAATAGTAATAATATGGATGCATTTCACAGGAATATCTACGCCAACTCACGGTCAGATGTCTACCTTGGGCATAATTCCAGTACCATGGGCAACGAAACTTAACGTTGCAGCAGTTATAGTGCCACTTACCATAACTTCCAATAGTGATGAATTAGCGATATCTTATCGAAAGTCATATATGTAACAATGGAATCTAGTAGTACCTTGATCTCTATTTATCTAACAAAGCTTAAATCGAGTGTACACCCCCTGTTGTAAATGTTGGTGATAGAAATCGACTTGTTACAACGACGCATTGCTGTACGTTTACTGCTCAAATAACATTGCCGTGCCGTTGAAGAGGCCCACTCTTCATTTCAGTATCTTATTCAACAAGTTCAATATAGTCTATATAAAAAGATAGTATTTATCAGATATACTATCAACATGATCATCTAGTATCATATGGTTACGTTGTGGTTGTGGGAGCATATCACCCGGGCAGATAACGACAGACCCGGCCATGCAGGAGTAAAATGTATAAAATTCAACAGTGACATAAAACGTACATACCAGTGAAATCATATTAAAACATGTATGCATTACATTAAAAGGGATCTGAGTGGATCTTGCAACTTATAAATCTAATAGTATAAAGGTAGAATACAGTGCAATGTATTGGTTCTGGATTGAAGTTCAGAACGAGAATCGTAGTCAGGGGGAGTATGTTATGGTTAATTTAGGATTTAGAAGACCCGAATGGTGCTTAGTTAAAGGAGATTTTCGGTTTCATTACCTTCACCCTCCTCAACAATGTTAGTTTTAACAGGGGATCCCGCCAGATTCTCAGATAATTCGGACTCCTTAAACCCCGATGTTTCCTCAGGAATATGCTCACTGATATTGTCAGAGGGTTCTATTGACTCCTGGGGGCAAATTCCATAGTTCTTGTCGAGACAGCCGAGAAGATGCTTCATTGGGGCAAGACTCCTCATTACGGCAAGACAGTACCGGCTTATAGCGCCGAGACTATTTTTGAAATAAGGACGGCTCCACCAGCTTCCCTTATATACATATACAAAACCATACTTGAGGGGGCCAACTGAAGTGTCGGTCTTAATCTGTTCCTCAGTCAATCTCAGAGATTCATGGTGCATATTCTCCAAGGATTTCCAGATCTCTGGAATATTCATCTTAAGCCACTCCGCATAGGCCTCAAATTCTTCAGGCTCCAGAATATCTTCATACAAATTCTTGGGGAGTTCCTTCCTTTCAGCCACATTCCCAGGACCATACGTGGGCATCAGGTACTTATAGAGTGACTTCAGATTCTTGGCAACGTTCGAGCAAATGACTTTGGCATCTCCATAAAAATATTCAACACGATCAGCTTCTTTGGATACTTGCCCATCTATACATGATCCTCTATTGCAAACCTCTTTCTTAAATTTATCTTTTCCGAGATCCTTACAAAACTCCTCGAGGAAGAAGACTGCACTGGCCAAGTGGGAATCATCCCAGGTGGAACTCTTGAAGACAAGGTCAGACTTGGGCGCTGGAACAGAGGGGTCTAACGAAGGTTCCTGAGATGACTTTTCAATGGCCTCAGATTCCACAGTGGAATCCTCCAGATTCTCAGGCACTTCAACAATGGGAGAATCAGAAGGATTAACTTCGAGATTACTGCAGCTAACAGATTGGTCATGTAATCCTATAGCCAGAAGGCACAGGGCAGAAGCCCTCAGGATTCCTAAGAACTTCATAGTGATAATGAAAAAGTAAAAGGCAAGGTGCTGTATTGGTGGATTCCAGAATGCCTATTGGTGGAAGGCTGACGTCCCAAACAACATCAACTGGTGTCTGTAGAATCCTTCTATGTAGGGTAAGCAGGATTCCTTGGGAAGTGTTAGACAGTCCAGACACCATGTAATGAGGCTTTGTAGGGCATGTTGGTGCATACTGTAGACATATTGCTGTAACTGCCCTGTATAATGATATCGTGGCTGCAGTGCTGTACAGGGGACACGCCTAGTGGCCTTGGCCTATCACCAAGCGGACTCCACAGCTCACTCTAGTAACATTATTATTGCAACGCTCTAGTCATAGAGCATTCTTCGATTATACTTACGATTTAATTTAATTGTACCGTTAACTCGACCACGACGTTAAAACAACTTTATTTCCATTTCCGAGGAGCACTCAGTACTGCTGAACTAGCTTTTCTAGAAGGATAATATTCCTCAGACATGTTATTCGTATTTACATCAACCGCTAGTAGATTGAACCGTGGTCCATGATGTAAAACCTCCTCTTATGACCCCCGCAGTTCCGACTGGCATTGTTTACAGGCTGAAGTGACATAAAATATAGAAGACTGAATATATGTGGAAGTATGTCTGCTTTAAATTCATGTATGTGTTTCAAGGGGTTTGTTTATATGACATGGGTTGGGCTAGATTGGTGGATGTTCATGATTCAAAGGCTCCTCAGAGAACCTAGGCAATTATTCTACCTAAGATACCACTTTTGTCACTCTTAGACTGAACCTCATGATCTTTTTCACAATGTTTACACTTCTTCAGTTGTTTCTCTGCTCTTATCTTCGTTATCCTCAGAGGTGGAGTCCTTGGAGAAATCAGCGTTGGTATGAAGCCTCTTGGAGTCCTCCGCAAGATCCTCGAACTGTGTCGGGATATCAGCCCTAGGTTCCACGCTGGATTCCTCAGGATTCCCATCTACTGAAGACACCACTGAGGATCTCCTCGGAGAGCTCTTCAGAACTTTCTCAAGACAGTGCTGGAGTTTCTCTAGGGATAGGGAGAAAGTGAGGAGTGAATAAAAGTCTTCCCCAGACGACCAGTCGTGCAATTGTTTCCACTTGTCACCCATGTATGCAAAGCCATATTTAAGAGGCCCAACTGAAGTCTCAGTCCTGAGGACTGTCTGGGAATGTGTAAAAACCTCGTTATTCATGTTCATGACGGACTTCTTGATTGCTGGAATATTCTTCACCAACCAATGGATGTAGTCGTCAAACTTCTCAGGCTCAAGTTTGCCCTTGTAAATGTTATTGTCAAGTTCCTTCCTTTTAGACACACTCCCAGGACCGTACGTTGGCTTAAAGTGCATGGTGAGAGACTTCACGCGATAATAAGATCCACTACAGACAGCCTCTACTTCTCCAAATAACCTTCTATCGGAAATCTTTTCACTGAATACACCATTCTTATAAATAAACCCGAGGCAGAACTCTTCTAGGAAGAGGAACGTACTGGCCAGATAAGAGTCATGCCATATGGAACTCTTGAATACAAGACCAGACACGGGGACAGGAACGGAAGGCTCTGACGAAGATTCCATAGTGGATTCCTTCAGATTCCCAGAACTCTCAGCTATATTAGCTGTGGAAGATTTCTTGAATGATAGGATCCCACTAAGGAAAGCACCGCTAGCATACTGACCATGTAATCCTATAGCCAGGAGGCATGACACGGAAACCCTCAGGATTCCTACGAGCTTCATTATGGTAAGGGGACGAAAGGATTAAACGGTGGTCTATATAGTGTATACCACAGTGATTATGCAAGGAAGAGTGGGATTCCTAACGACATCAATTGAGGCCGTGGAGGGTGGAATTGTAGGGTGACCTGAGGATTCCAGAGCTTCAACATACAATGTACTGCTGATGCTATTTTGTTAAGTAGGTAGCACTGGTAAAGGTAATTTGGTTAATGGGTTTAAGATTACTGCTCTACCATGGCACGCCTAGTGGCCTTTGGTATTACTAAGTGGATTACGCTGTGCGATTATGTGACATTGTTACAATGTTAAAGCCACCATGCTTCTTAAAGAATTGTGTTCGTTGGCATGAGTTATGTGTGAGCACGTGTGGGCTAGTTATGTAAGTTAGTGGCTTAGATTGCGCGGAGTACGGCCTGGGCCGGGCGCCGTTTATGGCGGCCCCCATCCTCCGTCTCCTCCATCACGGGATGCATACCCAGCTCTGGTCCTGCAGGTTGAGCATACTCTTCCTCATCCACATAGTAGAGCCCTCGAAATCTATGTTACGCTGACCTCGCAAGCTGAACAACAATTTGTGTATTTTAGTTTCATTGATAACGTCGTGCAGCTTCTTGGTCTGAGCGGCTCTAAGATCCCGAATCGTCTTCTCTATTGGATCCTGGGGGAGTACGTCCAACCCATAGTCATCCTTGAGCTCCTGAACTATCGGGGATACCCGGTGGTGACCACTCCGGTAGTGCTGGCATATGGCCGTTCATCTTGGTGATCGGTTCTCATCTCCTGAGGTGGATTGAATATAGTATACCCTTAAAAATCATATGTACCGATATATGTGATGTAGAAGATTTCTGCTTGAGCTCACACAGATGTGCATAAGTCTGTCATGGATCTTCATTTATGCTGTGAATCTTTCATCTGCTCTTGCTATTCCTGAGGATACCGACATTAAGAGCAGGAAGATGGACGCCCCTACCAGAAGTGACAT